>CM062645.1:27405440-27535440 GCA_025617555.3 Puccinia polysora
CTTATAATTTTAGAATATCTGGAAGGGGTTCAATTTTCATTAATTTTTTCCCAGTACCAAAAACTGAAGAGATCTTCGTTAATTCAGCCAAAAAAGAGTTCTAGAGAATGGAATAAATTCAATTTCCATGCTTTTCATTTCATCACATCATGATTCAACTAACCAGGTGGATCTATTGGCCTAGTGATTTGGACCTGGGTCATACTTTGGCTACTAGCTTCACCTTCAGGCTTCAATGGTTGATTCCCTGATGGTTCCCCAATCCTTTTCCTGGAATCCCTTTGAGCCACATCCTTAGTGATGACTGCATCATTGGAAGTGTTCCTTTTTGGGGGTATTTTTTCTGGTTCATTCTGATTGAGGAATTAAAAATTAATTTGGAGTCAATTTTGGATAAAGGATCAATAAAAGTGTGGATGAGAGGCAACTGACCTGCTCAGGTGATGTTGGAGCTAGGGTGGGTGCCAGATTAATACTCCTGGGTGATGGTTCAATCACAGTTACTTTGGGTTCCTCTGGCTGCACATTGTCTGACTTGTCTTATTCAGGGTCAGAATCAAAGGAGTCAGACAATGCTTGGGAGCTTGAGGGGAACCTGTTTTCAGATCTTCTAGCTTCTTGCCAAGCAGCTTGGGCTTCCAGGAAAGCAGATGCCCAATTTTCAGGAACCATGGTTGATCCTTTGGGTGCAACAACTGGGGCCTGCAATGGGGTATTTTCAGTTGCCTCAACTGTATGATGAGGAACAGCAATGTTCTCTGGTTCTTCAATTGGATTTTCAGCTGGTATTTTGGATTCCACTAAACATATTGGGACTGTATCAGTTTTGCATATTTCAAAGAATTCCAAAAAAGATGTTTGTGCATCAAATGGTTTATTAAACCAACAGGTTTGCTCCTCCTGGTCATTTTCTGGCACTTCTGTAAGCTGGGTAACCAATTGATCTTGATTAGGAGTTTTCTTATCAGGATTTAAAGGTTCATTTATTTTTGATGGGATATTGGAATTATCCCCTGCTTTTGGCTATTTTTCTTCTTCAGTTGAAGGTTTGGCAATTCCAACAGCTATTTCTGATTGCAAAATCAACTGCTCCACCTTTTCATTGTAATTCTTTTTATAGAACTCAAGCATTTACTCAAAAAATTTCTTATGTGATAGTTCAACATGGGCATCACCTATTAGGGGATTGAGTTGATTAAGAGTGTTATTTTCTATAAAATTCAAGGAGTTATTCCTAATAATTTTTATACCACATGCAACTCAGGAAATACAAATTCTTACCAGGAAAATTGGCCATTGTGTATTCAATTTTTCTGGTGAGGTTGAGAAGGGCAAGATGTTTCCTCTATAATCTGATTGGGTATTAGTTGGTTGAGATCAGGTGAAGCAAGACTTCTTTGTTATGGATTACTGGCCTAAATATCAGAAAAAACTGAAACCATCTAACAGTTGTGTGAAATATAATGGACAAATGTTTTTACAGTGTTTAGGATTTACATACTTTTTTGTGGAAATAAGCTGGGGTATCAATATTTTTTCAATTAAGTGCATAATGTAAACATGTGTGTCATGTACTGGGATGATTGAAAAGTTCTGATAAGTTGTCCATGGTGCGGGGAAGCCAGGATTAAGATACACATGACCAGTGAATGTGATGTGAAAAAATTGGGGGACATGGACAACTTATGCCAAGTCATCCACCAGTCCACCATTGCTGTGGGTGCCTTCATTTGTATTTGGAATTTTAGTGACTCTTGGTCATATAGTGGACAACTTAGCATAAGTTGTGCACCCCCCCTCCCCCTGTTTCTCACATCATATTAACTGTTCAGTTTTATCCTGCATGCTGCTTGCCTGGCATGATGGACAAGTTATCATAACTTTTCCATGGTCCCAAAACCTTCTTCAAGTTTTATGGAATTAATTCCATTTTTTGAATGCTATGAGATGGTGGACAACTTAGCATAATTTTTCCATCAATACAATGATATTGTGTCTGAAAATCTACTTATCACAAACATTGTACAGTTCATGCATATTTTGACATCAGTTTCTGAGAAAAGCTTCCAGATATATTGCCAAAACAACTTTTCTGTGAATTTCATGCAAAAAATTAATTCAATACCCATATCTAGATTTTTTCCCATTTACTTTGGATACAATTTCATTGGGAGAACAACTTTGGAGTTTCAGGGAGGAATGGGCAAGTTTTTTTTTTATTTGGAATGAGCAAGCAAAATGGGTATGATGTTCCATTGATTTGAGAATGTGTGGAGGGAACATATTCTGATGTGGAAAAATGAAATTTTTCCATAAAATCTCTACAATAACCTCAACTTTTGCATAATCAATCATGAAACCAAGTGTTGGGAAGGAGAGAACATGGGCTGTTCCAACAGAGGGATGTTGTATTGGGGTGCCATTTGGTTTTTCAATATATGAGAACAAACCAAAAGTATAGCCATTCAAATGATCCTGATCATCATGAAAAATATTTGAAAATTCATCACAAGTCACAATGACATTGGATGCATGAAGTAAAGATTCTCTTTGATCATCCTCCCTCAGTAGATTTCCAGCTAGTTATTTTGAAATCTTCATATATTTTCTTGTGCATCATATGGGCAGTGTTGGAGAGACCTTTTATAGGATTGAAGACCAATTCATTGTGAATTGGAAGCTTATCCCACAAGGCATCATCATTTCCAAATTTTTCTTTGGTCAAGTCTCTTCTTACAGCATATATTCCTGGTTCAAAAACAATATGATGGGCAATTCAATCTTAATTTGATGATGCAAAATTTATAATTAAAATCAGAATACCTGGAGAATATTATGGATCAGTTCCCTGACAAAATCCAAGCCCATAAATGGAGCCAGATTTGGTATTTTGATTGGTTTTGTTGATTATTTTTTTGATGGCCATGGTGTAGAGATTAGATATAATTTCTGAAAATTGAATTTCCAGTAAAGTCAAAGGATGTTGGTTGAGGGAATGATACTTCATTAGTAGGTATGGCTTATATTTACAATCAAAAACAAAATGGAGGGTGGTTGGTGGCCCTGTACTAGGTGCTATAACTTGACAAGTTTGAAGCTTTGGCCTAAGTTCAACATAGTAGGCTGGTTCAGAAGTTTCTTCTGAATTGCAGTGATCATTTCAAGCTTTGCATTTTTTTCATATTACCTGGATTTGGATGGTTCTGATTGAATGAAGTTAAGTTTTTTTTTTGGTTTTATTAGTGAATTCTTTTGTTGAATACTGATCATGCTTCTGAGACACTAGCTCATCTTCACACAAAACATGTTTCAGAATAATTTACAGATATCCAAGTCCCAAAAGTCAAAAAATAAAGCAAGCAATTATCATCAGTAAGGTGACATGATCTTGATTGTTTTAAAAAATACATATGTATGGCTACTTTGAACAATTTTGAAGGGTTTCACTCATTACTTGTATTGGGTGGCAATGGTGGGTGGTCTGGGGAAACATTTTGATTCATTTCACCTTGATTCATGGTGGAATTTTAAAGGAAAAACATGTTAAAATGATTGGAATTTATCCATGATGAGCAGTGTGAACAAACAAGCATAATCAGTGGGGAATTCAAAAAAGAAGGTTGTGTGATGATCAAAAAAGGTGTGTTGATTGGAAAGATTTCCATTAGCTATTTAGCCCCACCAGATTGAGAATTCAATCACCATTAAGCAAGATCAATGTAGAACCTACAGAAGCAATTTTTGAAGAGAGGCAAAAAAATTGGTGCATAAGCATCAGATTGGCCTAATTGAGTTTGTGTCAGCTCTCTTATACCCAGAACTTTGCATTCCTTTAGCTACAGAGAGTGATAAAATGATGGAATAATAATATTATCCAAATTAAACATGTAAAAAGCTCAAATAGTGAATATGTTGAGAGCTAGTTCAAGGTTTGAATGGTTTTGTAAAAGGTTTTTCAATATTTTATAAAAGAGGGGCCACAGTATTATACTACTGGGGATCTTTACAGACTAACAACCTCTCTTCAAGGGGCCTCCTTGGGAAGTGTAAAGACCTTGGAATAATGATGGGTGCCTTCTAAGGACTTATCCACTGGTATTGCCAGGAAAAACCGCACAAAGGCCAAGGCAGGAAGGGAACAACTCACTTTGATCAATAATCCACAGAAAGCCTGCAAAGATTCAGATAAACAGTTTCAGAGCAGAAGGGGTTAATTGTTTTTTAGTACTTAAAAATTCTTTAAATTTTATTATATAATAATTTTATTCAATTTCTTATGTTTTTAGATCATTTTTCCTGCATATTTCCTAACATTACATATGCATGGTTTATCCTTCCATGTTGTAGCTGTCAGTGGCGGTACCTATATCTAACTTGGCCACAATAGATCCTGATGCGGTGTGGAAGGTAAAGGAGAGTTACGCTCCTTGGTTGTCCGCAAGTCCAGAAGTTATTGATCTAGGCGTCTGTAAGGAGGTTGGGTGCAATGATTTCTTAAGTGTAGTGAGATTAAAGAGAGATAATGAGATTTATTCTTCTTCCTTCAACCCTTCCTCTTCCTTTCCTTTCCTTCTCCAATAGATTGATTGATTGATAGACCAATAGATAGATGGATCATAACCCAACCCAGAGTTGAGGGTGAGGAATTGGATCCCCCCCTTCAACCCTAACCTAAGTACAACCACAAACTCAAAAGAAAAATGAAACACAACCACTAAGCACAGAACCCTAGCCCAACCCTACCCCTCCATTCCTTGCCCCATACCCGTGCCCTTCAATATTGATGTACGCCCAGTTTGTCCTTCTCATGGCGCGGCCCTCCGCCGCGCCCTACTTGGAGCCCCCCGGTTTGCCCACCTGCGCGCGTCCGCAGACCTTGCGGTCTGCAAGCCGTCCCGCGCACGCCTAACCCCCAATCGTCCTGCCCTCGCCTTCCGGACTAGCCACCCGCAAGCTTGGTCAGGCCAGCTTCATCACTTGGTCTGCGTTTCCTGGGCGGGTCGCAGCCCAGCACCCTTGTAGTAGACCCAACCCGCACCTGGTGCTGAGCCCTGCAATTCCTACTGCTGAGCCCGCAGAGGCTGCTGCTGAGCCCTCAGCAGGCACTGCTGAGACCGCGCGCACCCAAATGCTGAGCCCAACCTACCCAACTGCTGAGCGCGCAGCCCGCGACGCAGCTCTTGACCCAAGGTTATAAATACAACACCACATCCCCCCCCCAAGTTGAGTTCTGTCCCCAGAGGTCTGCCATTGCTGCCTTGCTTCCATCACACTACCAACCCACCTCTCCCCCCACCCACCCCAGCTCACCCCAGCCCCTCCTCCCCTTCCACTCCGTCGCCATCATGGTTCCCTGAAAATTCTGCACCCGGAACGGGCTTGCATGCTTGATTGTTCCCGGTTGAGGCGCTTTCACTTCTTTCCCTTGTGGCCATTGCCGCTGCTTTCTTGGCAAGGGAATGCCGCGCCCTCCTCCTTGATCCAGTTCCCGTCCCTGGCCGCGCAAGAGGGCCCGTCTGGACCCGTTTGTGGTTTTGGACAATGAAACAATCTCCAAGGACTTGTGGACTCCGCCCGGATCGCCTTGTGCCTGCCCCCCCAAGGACCAATTCGCAACTCTGCCTCCCCATTCCTCCGCGCAGGGCCCCCACAGAAGGAGGACTACCCAAACTTTGCGGCTTATTGGTCCGCCTTACGGCTCCTGGCGGACCATGTTTGGGTCACGCAAGGGGCAAGGGACCTGCGCATTGATGAAATCCTCTGACGCCGCGCTGGCCCTCCTCCGGTCCCTACCCCAGCCCCAGCTCCTCCCCTAACTCTGGCTCCTCCGTACTCGTTGGACTCGGACAAGAGGCCCCCGACCCCGCGGGGCACCCCTCTTCCACCCGCGTCGCCGGTTGTTATCTTTTCATTTCCTCCCGCTGGACCAAGCCCCCCCAATGGTCCGCCGGGGACCCCTTCTTCACCAGTCCCGTCTCCTCCCAGCCCACCCAAGATTCCGGATATCCCCGTCTTCCAGGCTGTTCCGCTTGGGAGGTTTGATGCAATGGTGGACGACGCGGACGGCCTCCTTTGGTGATTCATGGCGGCCCCTTGCACCCACACCACCGGCAACCAACAGGAACTATTGGCAGCCTTCCGGACTTTAGCCGCGGAGGCTCGCGCGGACGCAGAGGAGGTGATGAGGACTTGTCTGACGTAGATGGATCACCCCCCCTTTTCTTCCTTCTCCTCTTGTATCCTTTTCCGCGCCTTCTTGAAAAGAAATTAAACTTTGCCGCACCGTCCTGAGTAGCCTCCAGGCTTGTGAGAATCTTTGCGGGCAAGATCCGCGTCTTGAAAGCAATCCGCGCAAGTGAGAGCAAGAGTGAGTGAGAAAGAGGTCCGCGCCCGCATCCTGAGTGAGAGTGGGGGTGAGAATAAAGGCAGAGTTTAAGAGTGAGGATGAGTGAAATTGAAGTCCACCCCCGCGTCCCAAGCCAACAAAGTTCCCCAGAAGGTACCTGGACCGCCCCAGTCAAACTGCCACACAGTTCCCTGTACCCAATCCTGAAACAAACGCAACAAGCCTACACCAGCACGCGCACAGTCATCCAAGAGAGGTGAAGAAGGAAGTTGAGAAAATGAACATTCTGGGGTGTCTAGTTGTTCCGGCTGTGAACCAGCTAGGACACCCCCTTACCAAATCAGACCTGTCCTGTACGTGTCCTGCCCAAGAGGAAACAAGGAAAAGAACCAAGCCCATAAAAAAGGAAACAAAACCCCAAGAAAAGAGAATTTTTATTTTTTTATTTTTTTTAGGGCCTGGATAGGGCATCCGCTCCTTCCGCTCCTTGTCCCGCATTGCCCAATCCGCGGGGCTTGTCCTTGCATTTACGGACCCGGCTAACGCTGCGCCCGCGTCCCTGTGATCAATTATAACCAAAACCAGTATAAATCCAAGATCCAATCAAATATAAAAGAAGTAGGAGAACGGACATTCTGGGGTGTCTAGTTATTCCGGCTGTGAACTGGCTAGGACACCCCCTCACCAAATCAGAACTTTACCCTACTCGCGCCCCCCCCCCAAGTTGATGGCTGTCCCCAGCGGTTTGTAGCCTTTCACTCCTCCAAGGTGGCGCTTTGCACGCGGGTTCCTCCTAAATATTCTGGCCCGTCCGCTGATTCTGAGCTTCTGATGCCGTCCCACGCGTTTGCGCCATCCCCGGCCATCTCATCAAAGGAGGTGGAGCCGCACGCAAAGAAACACTTTGCGTGCAAGGCCGCAGCCTTCCTCTTGAGCGACGCCCCATCCAATTCCTCGAGCTGGTAGCTCCCACCCTCAAACTTGGATGCCACGCAGAAGGGGCCATTCCATTGGTTGGCAAAAAGCTTTCCCCACTGAGATTCCAGACTCTGGTTGTACAACAAAACCAATTCACCCTTCCGCAGCGGATCCCGGAGGCGGTGGGAACAGCGCTTGTACCAATAGCAGACCAAAGCCATCCTTGTCTTCCGCAACCTTTCAGAGGCCTTTGCCAGGGTCTTGTCCCGTTGGAGAAGCTGTTTGGCGCGCGCTTCCACGAGTTCCGCGGAGGTCTTCACCTTCCACCAGTCTATGCCCAAGAATGTTTCAAGCTTGATGTCCACCGGAAGCACCGGACATTTTCCGTAGAGAAGTTTGTAAGGCGAGTAGCCCTTCAAGCGTTTGACCAAGATCCTGTCCGCAAAGAGGACCGCCGGAAGGGCCTCCTGCCACCGTTTACCGTCCTCCCCACACATCTTTACAAGAGCATCCTTAATGGGCTGATGGCCGTGTTCAATCATTCCGGCACCTTCTGGATAGTATTCCGTGACCCGCTCAAACTTAGCTCCGCAACTCTGGACCAGTGCGATCAAGCGCCCCCGGAACTTTGGGCCTCCATTGACAGTGAACAAGCAAAGCAAACCGTACTGCGCAAACCAATCTTCCTCCAAGAACTGAGAAACCTTCTCTGCCAACAGCTTCACCAGAGGACAAGCCTTGACCCAACCTGACAGGTTGTCCCGCGCAACCAGCAGGTACGCAAACTTCCCTGCCTTTATGTGGACCATGTCAAGGGAGACCCGTCCGAACAACGTGTCCTCCCCCCTAGGGTGACCCACCTCCCTGGGCAGCCTAGAACTCCGCCGTTGACATGCTTTGAAAGACTTCACCCATTCCTGTACTGCACGCACTACACCCAGCCACCAGAACCTTGCCTTCACCCACCTTTGCGTTTTGATTTTGCCCCGGTGCCCAAGGTTGTTGTGGAGACACCTCAGAATCATTTCCTGGTCCCTCCTGGATGTTGCAACCACCAAAGGCACAGGGGTACTTTGTTGCCACAGTTGCCCGTCCTGCATGTAGGAGTTGGTTGTCCGCCGCTTTTCCCACCAAATTTCTGTTCCTGAAGCGTCCTTGGGAAACCAGAGATCCCGCAAGAAGGAGCACAAGATTGCGTAGCGCCCAGACTGCTGCAGTGGAAGGGTGACCTCCGTCTCCATCATACCAACACAAATAACCGGAGACTCCACGTCCAAGGGCTCCACCCCCTCAAACAGGTCCTCCCGCGGATACTGCAACAGCGCGTCGGGCATTTTGAACGCCTTCCCTGGAACATGAACCACGCCAAAAGTGAAGAGCTGGAGAAACGCCACCCACCTAGTCATAGGAGCGTTTGGCAGCGTTGGAGAATTGATCATCCTCGCCAGGGCCTCCGCGTCAACCAAAAGCTTGAAGTGCACCCCCCAGAGCAGGTGCTGAAGCCTCCGCACAATTTTGGTGACTCTGCATAATTCTAACTTTGGCTGCAAGTACCAACTCTCCGTTGCTGTAAAAGTCACGGACTTGTAGAGAACCGGCCTATCCTTACCATCCTCCTCCTGGGTCAGGACACCTCCCGCGCCAAACTTGCTAGAGTCAACGGCCAAGCGGATCCCTCCAGCGTTGTAGTCAAGGTTGCAGAGGACAATGCTGCGGCCCACAATCTCCTTGAGCTTTGCAAAGGCAGCTTCACACTGCACCGTCCATTCCCATGCCGCGCCATTCCAGGTCAGCGCCTGCAGCCGACTTGCGACTTCTGCAAACTGTTTGATGAACATGCAAACATAGCTGCACAGTCCCAGAAATTGGAGAATATGCAAAGGTGTCCGCGGGGTTGGCCATTTGAGGACTTTGTTCCGTTTCTTTGCTGCAATTCTCCTGCTGTCAAAAGCCACCACATGACCTAGCACTTCCAACGCCGAAACACAAACTGCCAACTTACCCCCCAATACCGTAAGCCCTGCCTCCTCAATTCAAAAAAAGACCCGCTCTAATGTCTGCGCGTACTCCCAGATGAAGCGGAGGATCTTTGGGGCCTCCTCTAGCACCGCACCCCCATAATCCGTCTTTGGTCCTTTGATACCGGCATTGTCAATGAAGATCAGAACCCCGTCCGGTATGTTGTCCCGCAGGATCCACGTCATCTGGGCTTGATAGACCGCCACCGAGTTTGTCCCCCCCTGCGGCAACCGTGTCAGCTGCATCCTTCCCAATCCTGTCTTGAACGCGGTCAGCGGCCGCAAGTTGGCATGGAGCTAGCGCTGATCATACCCCCCATTACATTGACCAAACTGTAACATGCGCGCCCCGCCATTGATTCCAGGAACTTGTCCACGCGCCAAGGAAATCCCGCATCCCGGATAGTGAACAAGTTAAGCCGCTGCAGGTCGTGAACAATCCCAAGAGACTTCCCGTTGTGGAAACTTTAGAGGTCATCCCTCAAGAAGTTGTCCCTAGTTACGGGATCGATGGTTCTAGCGTCTGTAAGACTGAGAATGCTTCCTTTCCTTTTCTCCGAGAGAGAGAGAGAGAGAGAGATAGAGAGATAGAGATATAGAGATAGATGGATGAAGAGATCCTCCCCCCCTACAACCCGGAGTCAAGGGGAAAGGTATTTGAGCCCTCCCCCTCAACCCTAACCTAAGTACAAGCACAAAGACAGACTGGCAACCATGAAGAAGGAACCCTAGACCCAGAACCCTGACCCATCCCCCAACCCATACCCATACCCTATCCCCGCCAGCTTGCCTGCCATTACGCGCATCCGGTTTGTCTTTTTGTGGCGCGGCCCTCCGCCGCGCGATACCCAAAGTTTGCCGGGCTTGCGCGCATCCACCTGACGCGCCGTCATGGATTTCCCGTCCCATGGCCGGCCTGCGCTTGGGCGCGGCTGCCCACGCATATAGCCCCGCTGTCGCCCCGCTTTTTCCCCCCCGACTAGCCGTTCCGAGAACCTTGTCGGCCCAGCTCCATCCGTGAGTCGGACATCCAAGCGGGTCGCGGCCCGCCTCCCTTAGTCAGGCCTGGCCCGCAGTCGCATGCTCAATCCCGCCGCGCCCACTGCTGAGCCTGCAGCGGCTACTGCTGAGGACTGGCGCACCCCCACGGCTGAGCCTAACCTACCAGATGCTGAGCGCGCAGGCCGCGACACAGTCCCCGACCCGAGGCTATATAATGACACCACATCCCCCCCCAACTTGAGTTCTGTCCCCAGAGGTCCCTTCCCATTGCCACCTTGACTACCCGCACCTTGCTCCTCCCTACCCACTCCTCTTCTCACACTCCACCGACTCCCCTCCCACGCTCATTGCTGTCATGCTCCCCTGCAAATTCTGCGCCCAGAACGGGCACGCGTGCTCGATTGCTCCTGGTTGACGCGCCTGTGTCGCTTGCTGTCGCGGCCATCGCCGCTGCTCGCTTGGCAATGGCATGCCCCAAGCTCCCCCCAACTTCGGCTCCCGCCCCAGGCCGCGCAAAAGGGCTCGTCCCGACCCGTTTGTGGTTTCAGACAACGACACCATCTTGGAGGACTCGTGGACTCCGCCGGGCTCCCCTTCCCGCCGCCCTCCGCCAAGCGAGGGTTGCGACTTGGCTTCCCCCTTTGCTGTGCGGGACCGCCGCGGAAGGAGGATTTCTTGTCCGTTGACAACTATCGGAGGGCCCTACGATTCTGGTTGGACCGCGTTTGGATGAGGGAAGGCGCGAGGGACCCGCGACTCAATGAGATTCTCCGGCATCGCGCTGCTGCAGCCCTGGTTCCCCCTCCGGCACCTACACCGGCTCCTCCCGCCCCGGCTCCACAAGGTACTCCACCGCCGCCCGCGTCACCAGCGGTCTCAGATGGGAGGCCCACTACCCCCGAGGTCCCTCCTCCACCGTCCCCAATCATTGTTCCGTCATCTCCCCCAGATGGACCAAGCCCTCCGCGCAATGCCCCGGGGACCCCCTCATCACCTCCTCGCTTGTTCGGATCAAGCCCCGTCCCAGCACCGGCACCGCCTTCCCTCAACTCCCCCAAGATCCTGGAGATCCCGGTCGTGATGGCACTCCCGGTGGCTGGCTTCGAGGCTTTGGTGGAACGGTCGACCGCAATGCTCCGCAACTTCCTGGCGACCCCCGGAGCCCAATACTCAGAATCCCGGCGCGAGTTCTTGGCGTCTTAACGGGCCCTACTGGCATCATCAAGGGCGGACATGGAGGAAATGATGCGAATGGCTTAGACGCCCCCACCCCCTTCCTTCTCTCCTTTCCCGCCTACTTTTCTTGTCCTATTGTTGTACCGCGTTCTTTGGAGAAATACATATTTCTGCGCGAGGAAAAGAAAGGGCCGCGTCCGCGCGTCCGGGTGGAAAGTGAGTGAAAGACCAAGATCCGCGTCCGCGTGAGAAGTGAGTGTGAGTGAGGTTGAGGTTGAGATCCACGTCCGCGCGCTCCCTTCGTGAGAGACCGTAAGTGACCAGTTATTCCAAGAAAAGAGGTACCTGGACCGCCCCAGACGGACTGCCACACAGTTCCCTGTACCCGTACTACAAAACAAAACAAACACCACGCCGACAGCGCGCGCTCACAACCGGGAGTATAAGGGAGAAGCAATGGGAACGAACATTCTGGGGTGTCTAGTCGTTCCAGCTGTGAACCGGCTAGAGCACCCCCTTACCAAGCTAAGCTTTAATCTGCGTCCATACCATCCCTGACCGTGGCGCCCGTCCTTTGAAGAAAGAAACAGGAGAGAAACAGACAAAAAAAGGAAAGAAAACAGCCCGAATCCAAAGAAGAGAAAGAAGATATCCTATATTTATTATTTTATTTTATTATTATATATATATATATTTTTTTTTTTTTTTTTTAGCAGAGCTCTTTGTCCCGCCATCCGTGCGCGGGACTTGTCCTCGCGTTTGCGGGCCCAAAGCCACGCTGCGCCCGCGTACCTGCAATAAATAAACCATAGCCAGTACCAATCCAAAGCCAAGCCCAAACCAAACATAAGGAAACGAACATTCTGGGGTGTCTAGTTGTCCCGGCTGTGAACCGGCTAGAACACCCCCCTCACCAAATAAAGCTTAACCACCTAGCGCCCCCCCCAGCTTGACAGCTGTCCCCAGCCGTCTGCAACCTCCTACTTCTCCGGGGTCGCGCGTTGGGCGCTGCTACTTCGCTATCCAAACGGTCCGCGTCGTTGCCCACTTCTGGGACCGCCTTGCCCCCGGGCCCCAAATCATTGCTCGCCGTCTTTTCAAAGGAAGTGGAACCGCGCCCAAAGAAGCGTTTCACGTGCAAAGCCGCGGCCTTCCACTTAAGCGGCGTCCCGTCCAATTCCTCAAGCCCGTAGCTGCCGCCCAAGAACTTAGAGGCCACGCGGTACGGCCCGTTCCACCGGTTGGCAAAAAGCCGGCCCCACTGGGATTCCAGACTCCGATTATACAGCAGAACCAGGTCCCCCTTCCGCAGCGGATCCTGGAGCCAATGGGAACAGCGCTTGTCCCAATAGCGGACTGACGCCGTCCGGGTTTTCTTCAACCGCTCCGCGGCCTTTCCCAAGGTCTCCTCACGCCTAAGGAGTTGTTCGGCCCGTGCCTCGATCAGATCCGCGGACATCTTAACCTTCCACCAATCCACCCCCAAAAACGTGTTCAGCTCGATGTCCACGGGAAGCACGGGCCGCTGCCCGTAGAGTAACTCGTAAGGCGAATACCCCGTTGAGCGCTTCACAGAGATCCAATCGGCAAAAAGGACTGCGGGGAGTGCCACCTGCCACCTTTTGCCGTCCTCACCGCACATTTTCACCAGGGCATCCTTGATTGGCTGATGCCCCCGCTCGATCATCCCCGCACCCTCCAGGTAGTATTCCGTCACGCGGCCAAATTTTGCTCCACAACTCTGCACCAGCATCATCAGGCGTCCCCGAAACTCCGCCCCTCCGTCGACGGTGACCAAGCGAAGCAACCCGTAGCGCGCGAACCAGTCTTCTTCCAGAAACTGAGCCACCTTTTCCGCCGATAGCTTCGCTAGGGGCCTCGCTTCCACCCACCCAGACAGATCGTCGCGCGCAACCAGCAAATAGGCAAACTTACCCGCCTTGATGTGGACCACGTCCAGCGAAACGCGCCCGAACAGCGCGTCCTCGCCCGTGGGGCGGCCGACCTCCTTGGGCAGACCCGAGCTCCGCCGTTGGCAGGCCTTGCACGACTTCACCCAGTCGCGCACCCCGCGAACAACCCCCGGCCACCAAAACCTCGCTTTCACCCTCCTCCGCGTCTCGACCTCACCCCGGTGACCAAGGTTGTCGTGCAGACTTCCTAGAATCACCTCCTGGTCGGCCCTAGAAGTCGCGACAACAAGAGGCACGGAACCGCTCCGCCCCCATAACTGACCGTCCTGTAAGTAGAAGTTCAGAACGTTACGCCTCACCCATCGGGCAACCGTTTCCGTCGTGCCCTCGGGGAACCGTAGATCCTGCAAATAAGAGCACAAGACCGCGTAACGTCCCGACTGACGCAACGGAAGACAAACCGCCGCCTCCGTCTTTCCTACCCAAATGACCGGAGCTTCCACGTCCAAGGGTTCCTCCCCCTCGTATGGGTTGTCCTGTGGGTACCGCGACAGCGCGCCCGGCATTGTGAACGCCTTTCCTTGGATGTGCACCACGTTAAAGGAGAATAACTGGAGAAACGCTACCCACCTGGTCATGGGCGCGTTCGGCAGCGTTGGTGAGTTAATCATTTGCGCCGAGGCCTCCGCGTCAACCAGGAGCTCGAATTGCACGCCCCACAAAAGGTGCTGCAACCGCCGTACGATCTTGGTGACACCGCACAGCTCCAGATTTGGCTGCGAATACCTACTCTCTGTTGCGGTAAAGGTGACCTATTCGTAGAGCACCGGCCTATCTTTTCCGTCCTCCTCCTGTGTCAAGACCCCCCCGGCGCCAAACTCACTAGAGTCGACCGCCAGGCGTATCCCTCCGGCGTCGTAATTGAGGTCCCAAAGGACGATGTCGCGCCCCACGATTTCTTTGAGCTTTGCGAAAGCGGCATCGCATCCCTCGGTCCACTTCCACTCCGCCCCCTTACGCGTCAATGCCCGCATTGGACTCGCTACTTCCGCAAACCGCTCGATGAACATGCGAATGTAGCTGCACAACCCCAGGAACTGCAGGACGTGCAACACTGTCCGAGGGGTCGGCCATTCAAGAACCTTGTTCCGCTTCTTCTCCACTATTCGCCTCCCGTTGTAGGCCACGACGTGCCCCAGTACTTTGAGCGCCGGAACGCAGACCGCCAACTTTTTCCCGGACACAGTAAGGCCTGCCTCCTCAATTCGGAAGAGGACTCGTTCCAGAGTCTCCGCGTATTCCCAGACAAATCGCCGGATCGCGGGTGCGTCCTCTAGGACCGCGCCCTTGTAGTCCGTTCTGGGGCCTTTAATTCCAGCGTCGTCAATGAAGATCTGCACGCCTTCCGGAAGGTCGTTGCGTAGTATCCAGGTCATTTGGGCTTGGTATACCGCCACTGAGTTGGTCGCACCTTGCGGTAGCGGCGTCAGCTGCATCCTTCCTAGCCCGGTTTCAAACGCCGTCAGTGGCCGTGAGTCAGGGTGGAGTTCTCGCTGGTCATATCCCCCCATCACGTCCACCAGCCCGTAGCAAGCGCGCCCGGCCATCGACTCCAGAAATTCTTCCACGCGCGGGGGAAGCCCCGCGTTGCAAATAGTGAACGAATTTAGCCTCTGAAGGTCGTGAACAATCCTTAGCGACTTCCCATCCTGCTTAACGACCACAAAGATAGGACTCGAATAGCTTGACGTGGATTGCTCGTAAAGCCCCGTCCTCACGCGCTCCCGTACCAGCTCCAGAAAGGGCTCCCAAACAGTACGGGGGATCGGAATTGGCTTGATTTGCCATGGTTTGTGAGGAACAGTGGGAATAACGTAAGGGTCCCCGATCTCACCTCTCAACAACCCGCGCTCGTCCGGTCCAAAAGCAAGCGCCTTCTCCCTCATCACCAATACCAACACCAGCAGATCCATCTCCTCCGCACTCAGCCATCCCGTTGGTCCAAAGTTAAGGGCGTCCACCCGCTCGTCCGTGATTCGTGCCGACGGCGTTACCCATCCATTCTTCCTAAGGGGCCTCTCCCACGGGTCGCGGGACCACACAATTGGTTGTAAGGGTCCATTGAGCCCCTGAGGCATTGGCTCGTTCCGCGGCCGGAATTTCCGCGATACTGGTTTGTACTTGCCTGCGTTACACCGCGCCATCCAGACCCAACCGTCACTGTTGTAAGTCCTAGTAATAACCAGACTGGGGCTCTTGCCTTTGCTCACGACTGTGGCACGATGATAGGGTTTTTGAAGCGTAGCGCGCGATGCATAATGAGGAATGGGACTTACTTCCGGCACCTGCGCCCCACGGGCGCCCTCCCCCGCTTGCTCCTCACCTTTCGGCCGTCCGTGCTGAGCCGGAGCCTGCTCCGCACGGTTCCCGCAACCAACTAGGAAAAATCCTCCGCAGGGTAACCCTTACAGTCAACCCCCGCGCCGGACTCCTTGTTGCCGCCAGACATTGGGTCCTGTACCCATTTCCATCTCCCGTGATCGCAGATCATCGTCTCAAACCGCGCTCCAAGCGAGTCTTCGACGGTCAGCGCCTCCGTTCCTTCCTTGGCGTTGAAGGCCATTTGGGCTCGGAACCCAAACATGAATGGCCAACCTAGAATCACGTCTCCGCATTCCACTGAGAGAAATGACAGAGGCTTGCAGACCTTGGCGACTTCCACCTCCTCCGCCTCTACTACTCCATCCACGCGGCATTCCCCGCCATTTAACGCCCAAAGGCCCATTGCACACTTCCTCCGCACCAGACCGAGCTTGTCCACAAACCTTGATGGGAGCAGGTTGACCATTGACCTGCTATCCACCATCGCCCACACCTTCCGCCCGGCAATGGTCATTGCGACATAAGCAAGCGGGACAGATACCGACTTTGACCGGCACGGCTCGGGATCCGTTTCCTCCTCCGCCACGTTAACCCGCTGAACCGTTGTCAGCACCCAACCCTGACCGCAATCTTTCAAGGCCTGGACCATCTCGTTGACGACCGCGGGGGACACCGCCGCTAGCTCTCGTAGGGTCAGGGGTATTGGTGAGTCGTTCCCCATTACCCTTTGGACAATGTCCGCGGCCTTCTTCTTTCCCGCGGGATTAGAGGATGGCCCGTCCAAAATCGGTACTTGCGCGACTGGCTTTGAGGCCGTTGGTCGCTCGTCGACATCCATCACAATACGCTCATTCGTCGCCAATGCCCTGACTTCGGCCTCCACTCTTGGCGCTACCCAGGTTCCAAGTGCGGTGACAATCCCGAGCAAGACCCGAGCAGTCTCGGTCTTAGCCTTTGCTCTTTCCCGCACTTGCACCATTGGTGGCGGCTTGTCCTTGGTCAGGTCCACCGATTCACCCGTTGGAAATATGTACGTCATCCCGGATGTGCAAACAAGCCCTTCGTCCATGTCCCAAGTGAGGTCCTCACAAACTGACTTCCAGTGCCCTCTCTCCCCGCAATATGAACATCGTGGCGACCCGTACAACCCGGATGGTCCGCTAGGGGGCTGGAACCCCTCCGCCATGTGAGGCGGCACCGCGTGCGGTTGAGAAGGAGCCGCCGGAAACGGTGCGGCTGCCGGAGCTGTAGGAGCCGGTGTCCGGTTGAGGAAAACCCTTATGTCCCGCAGAATCTCCGTTATCTCCCCGACTGATGGTCCCGGAGACTGCTGGGAAAGTCCGGCATGAGAGGGCATTGGCAGCCGCGCGGCCGAAGTTTGGTCGGGGGCCAGCGCCGAGATTGTGACCAATTTCTTGGAGGAAGACGGGTACGTTCGTGCCGTATCCGCAATGAGCTTGTCCAAATCAATTTCGCTTTCCACGGCTTGAGGGATAACCGAAAGATCGGGGAGAATCGCGACGCTTCCATCCAGCGACCTCGTAACCAGGCCGTGGTCGTACAGGTATTGTTGCACTCTGGAAAGGAGCTGGGGCGGGAGACCCCCCAGAAACGCCCGCTTCATGGCACCCGTCTGACCCGCGACGACCTTGTTCTTTGCAAGGTACCGGTAGATTTGCTCGAACCTTGACATATATTCCACTAATCCTTTGCGCGATTGCACCCCGCCATTCTTGATCGCCTCCTCCGCAGCTCAATCAAAGTCGCTTTCCCGGAACCGGGGTTCACGCTTTCCCCACCTCGCCAACATCTCGCTTTTCAACTTCCCCCAGTCTTGCCTCTTGTAACCAACCATTTCTTCCACGTCCCGCAGCTTCTCCTCCTCGGTAATGAACAGCACAATAGTCCAAACCTTATCCGCGCCCAACGCGCCCTCCGAGTCCGCGGTCCCTTTGAACCTAGAAAGAAACCGCTTGACATCCGAGGTACTGAACCGAAGATGAGGGAAATCCCTCGGCCTCAACCAAACGCGGCGAGGGGCCTCTGCCGCCATGTCCAACGACCCTTCCAAGGGAGGAGCAAACCCGCTAACTCTAGGAGCATGAGCGGACGGCGGCGGAGGGGGTTGAGCAGTAGAGACGGGAGTCGGGCGTGGAGGGTAGGGAAGGGGAACATTGGATACCGGAGCGGTTGTTGGTAGTATTCTGCGTAATCTTCAAGAGGCTGAGAACGGATCGAAAGTTGCTGGCCAGACCCCCAGATGTGGAAACTTTAGAGGTCGTCCCTCAAGAAGTTGTCCCTAGTTACGGGATCAATGGTTCTAGCGTCTGTAAGACTGAGAATGCTTCCTTTCCTTTTCTCCGAGAGAGAGAGAGAGAGAGAGATAGAGAGATAGAGATATAGAGATAGATGGATGAAGAGATCCTCCCCCCCTACAACCCGGAGTCAAGGGGAAAGGTATTTGAGCCCTCCCCCTCAACCCTAACCTAAGTACAAGCACAAAGACAGACTGGCAACCATGAAGAAGGAACCCTAGACCCAGAACCCTGACCCATCCCCCAACCCATACCCATACCCTATCCCCGCCAGCTCTCCTGCCATTACGCGCATCCGGTTTGTCTTTTCGTGGCGCGGCCCTCCGCCGCACGATACCCAAAGTTCGCCGCGCTTGCGCGCATCCCCCCAACTAGCCGTTCTGAGAACCTTGTCGGCCCAGCTCCATCCGTGAGTCGGACATCCAAGCGGGTCGCAGCCCACCTCCCTTAGTCAGGCCCAGCCCGCAGTCGCGTGCTCAATCCCGCCGCGCCCACTGCTGAGCCTGCAGCGGCTACTGCTGAGGACCGGCGCACCCCCACTGCTGAGCCTAACCTACCAGATGCTGAGCGCGCAGGCCGCGACGCAGTCCCCAACCCGAGGCTATATAATGACACCACACCATCCTGTTTAACAACCGGGAAAATTGGGCTAGAGTAGCTGGATGTTGACTGCTTGTACAACCCCGTCCTCACACGCTCCCGGACCAGTTCCAAGAAGGGTTCCCGCACGTTCCAAGGGATTGGAATCGGCTTGATTTGCCAGGGCTTGTGCGGCACCGTGGGGATTACATAGGGGTCGCCGACCTTGCCCTTCAGCAATCCGCGCTTGTCGGGCCCGAAGGCAAGGGCCTTCTTGTGGAGCACCAGCACCAATGCTAACAAATCCTTCTCCTCTGCACTCAACCACCCTGCCGGCCCAAAATTCAGTGCCTTGATTCGCTGGTCCATGATCCGCACCAACTGCGTTACCCACCCAAACTTCCTCAACCAACTCACCCAGGGATCCCAAGACCAGGAGATTGGCCTCAGAGGCCCGTTCAGTCCCTGCGGCATGGGCTTGTTCCAGGGCCAGACCTTTTGCGCCACCGGCTTGTATTGCCCCGGGTTGCACCTAACCATCCTTACGTGCCCGCCGTCATTGTTGTGAATCCTGGAAACAATCAACCCGCGGCTCTTGCCTTTGCTCACAAGCGTGGCACTATGGTAGGGTTTTTGAAACGCAGTACCTTCCAGTGGTGCATACTGAGGAAGAGGACTTACTTCTGCTGCTTGCGCCCTCCGCGCACTTCCTTCCGCCTTTTGCTCCTCCCTAGTTGACCTCCCGCACAGGGCCGGAGCCTACCCCGCGCGGTACCCACGGTCAACTAGGGAAAACCCTCCGCAGGGAGGCCCTTGCGGTCGTCCTCACCGTCAAACCCTATCTCTTTGACAAACGCCGCCGATGGCACCCATTTCCCCTTCCCGTGGTCGGAGATTGTTGTCTCAAACCTTGCCCCGGACCCGTCCTCCACCATCAGCGCCTCCGTCCCTTCCTCCGCGTTGAAAGTCATTTGGGCCCGGAATCCAAACATGAAAGTCTGACCCAAAATCACGTCACCGCACTCAACCAAGAGGAACAACAGCCGCTTCCAAACCTTTGCAACCTCTACCCCTTCTTGCTCCACCACCCCATCTACCCAACATTCCCCCCATTGAGCGCCCGCAAGCCCATAGCACACTTCCTCCGCACCAAGCCCAACTCATCCACCAGTTTTGACGGGAGAAGGTTGACCATTGACCCGCTGTCCACCATTTCCCACACTTTCCTTCCCCCAATCTTCAGTGAGACATAGGCATGCGGCACCAACACGGCTTTGGATTGGCACAACTCTCGTTCCGCTTCCCCGTTGCCGCATTCATGTGCTGCACTGTTGCCAGGATCCTTCCGCCCCCATGCTCCTTCATCGCCTGGACCATTTCCTCAACAACCACCGGAGAGACCGCAACCAGCTCCCATAGCGTGAGAGGTATCAGTACCTCACTCCCCATCACTCGCCAAACAATTTCCACGGCCTTCCTTCTTCCTCCGGAGCTGTTTTCCGGCGCGTCGCCCCCCAACCCTTGGAGCTTGATTTGATGGCTGCTCCTTGGCATCCACATCCATTTTTTCCAACACAATCCGCTTGTTTGCCACCAACGTCCTAACTTCCACCTCCACACGCGGTGCCCGCCACGTTTTGGGCCCGTTGACAATCCCAAGGGACACCTGAGCAGCCCCTGCGGGTTGGGCCCTTGCCCTAACCTGCTTCACTGGGGGTGGCTGACCGGCCCCCAGATCCACCGGTTTTCCCAACGGCAATATGTATGTCCCCCCGGACGCGCGAACCAACCCCTTGTTCATGTCCTTGGTCAGATCTGCACAACCAGACTTCCAATGACTTTTATTGCCGCAATATGTGCACTGACAAACTGAAAACACCCCTGTTGGTCCGCTACTGGGCTGAAAGCCCCCTCTTGCATGGGGGGGCAGATCGCGCAAGAAAGCGGGAGGCGGAGCCATTGGCTGGGCCGCCATTGGATTCATAAGTATCCGTAAGTCCCGTAGCATGTCTGTTACCTTGTTCACCGGTACTCCCATTGACTGCAAAGGGGCTACGGGCCGTTCCGTTGCTGGTGGATCCACAAGCGGTACCTGCATCGGGGCCGGGGTGGAAAAGGCCGTTGGCTTCCTTGAACTTTCCAGGAACAACCGGGCCGTATCCTCAATCAGCTCTTCCAATTTGATCTCGCTCTTGACCGCCTGGTTGATTATGCCCAGGCTTGGAAGGAGAGCAACACTCCCATCCACTGACCGGGTTACCAACCCGCGCTCAAATAGGTAACGCTGGACCTGCGCACAAAGTTGGGGCGCAAGCCCACCTAGGAACGCCCGCTTCATGGCCCCCGTCTGAACCGCCACCACCTGGTTCTTTTCTAGGTAACTATAAATTTGGTTGAACTGGGACTTGTACTTGGACAGATTGCTCTGCGTCCGCACCCCACCTTGGGAAATCACCTCACCCGCCGTTTTCTCAAAGTCCGTCTCCCAAAAGGGGGGCTTGCGCTTCCCCCACCTTGCCATCATCTCGCCCCGGAGCCTCTCCCAGTTGCAAGCCTTGTACCCTGCCATATCCTCCATGTCCCAAAGCGTATTCTTGTCCGCAATGAAGAGAACAACCGTGCGGACCTTGTTCTCACCCGTCGCATTTTCGGAGTCCGCAATGTCAGCTCTCTTTTACCAGGAACCTTGCAGTCCTTTAGCTACAAAGAGTGATAAAAGAATTTGGAGCAATAATATTCAAAGAATAAACACTTTACAGCTCCAATAATAATATGGTAAGAGCAAGTGCAAGGTTTAATTGGTTTGGTTATAAATATTTTGATATATAATATAAAAAGAGGGGCCACAGTAATATACTACTGGGGGTCTTTACAGACTTGTCAACCTCTCCTCAAGGGGCCTCCTTAGGCAGTTTATAACCTTGGAATGAAGATGGGTGCCTTCTAAGGCCTTATCCACTAATTTGGGCGGGAAAAACAGCACAAAAAACCCAGAGTAGGAAGGGAACAACTTACTTGGGAAGTAATCCACAGAAATCCTGCCAAGATTCAGGTAAGAAGCTTCAGAACAGATGGGGTTGGTGGCTGGTTCAAACTTAGTTATTTAGAAAATAATAACAATAATACTTCAGACTAGATCATGAATCACTTGCTTTCTTCTTGATAAGCACTTGACTAACAATGACACAATGTCTGATTGATAATAATAATATCTCTGATAACTCTGATTAACCTCTGGAACAAAAGGGCAAAAAGAGCCTGTTTAAATATTCCTTTTTGGGTGCTTGAGGGCCTCTAGAAGGGGTATTAGCCATGGGCTGAGGCTAGGGGGGCAGTCAGGGAAAGATTGGCACGTCCTTAAGGTGCTGTTAGCCTGCTGGCCTTTGATCTGTCAAGGAACAGCTCCTTTTTAGCTGCAGGATTTGTTAATCAACAGATTAATCATTTTGCTGATCCTGCACTGATCCTCAATTTTTACTGGAAGTACTGGTCCAAAGTGAGCAGACATGGATGTTTATTGATTCTCCATCATCTTCCAATCTTTTATGTAATTTTTAATAATTTTTACGACCATTCCTTGTGTAGTTTTGTGTTCTTTGAAGGTTCTGATCAGCTCATGACGTGGTGAGTCTGGATCTTTATTTAATTAATAAAAAATAATAAAAATTAGTTAATAACTAATTTTAATTGACTTTTAAGGTTTTTAAACTATGATCTACGCTTGCGTGGTAGCTTTACATGTGTAGAGTAGATCCTACTAGGTTGTAGCTCCTCTGAGCGGTACCTGGCTGTCAGACTGATCACGGCAGGCTAGGCACAGGGATCAGTCCATTCAGATGCGCGCGGTGTGGTGACCAATCCGGGACACCACGGGGAAAAAAAAAAAAAAAAAAAAAAAAATATTTTTGGTTGTACCCCTATGGGTACCTTCATTTCCCCCCATCTCTCAACTTCTCCCTGTCCTAGCGGTCTAGGACAGGCCTCTTGCCTGTCTCTCCGCTTGGATTCCCCCCTCCTATGTTCAACTCCTACTTGTCGCACTTGCAGCCCTGACTTTTGGCGACGCGAGCGATCGTCAAACCACCTTTGACGATCCCTTTGATCCTTCCCGATCCTCTCATCCAACCGACGCCGTCGCTTGTCGCGACGGTCGTCAACTATCATTCAATTGATCTCATCATACCCACCATCTCAACCTATCAGAGCATCATCATCACCCACTCCGTCATCATCAGCTCCAGAGGATCCCACTCAATCCACTCATCAACCATGCCATCAACGACCATCAACTGATCCAACCGACGACCGCGAGCGACCGCTTGCGGCCGTTGGAACCTTCACCCCGCTGTCGCCGCCAATTGGGCAACAACAGCCGCTGTCGCGGGTGTCCATCTGGTTGCCCGCGGTCATTCTCAATGCGGGCAAAATTTCTTTTTTTTTCCTCTCATGTCATCTTTTTTTTATGTTTTCATTTTCCCGCACCTATTTGTAGTATCTCTTGTACATAGTATACAGGGCCTCATGTCTATAAAAGGAGGGGCTCTCCCCTGCCTTTTGGCCCAGCATCCCATCAGACCATCATCATCTCATCTCATCTGTTTCCCCCATCATCATAATCAACTTATCCGTGGGCATCCTTCCCCACTTATCTGAGCAACTTATCTGGGTATATCCATGATTTCCCCTTGATCCTTTGAGCCTCCGTACTCAAACTCTGTACCTTGTGACCTTGATCCTTATCACCAACCAATAGCCTTGCTGGTTGAAGAAGAATTCCTGTCTGTCTGAATTCTTGGGTGTGTTATACCACTCTGATCCCTTTTTCCAACCATACTGGTCTTGATCTCTCCTTGATCATCTTTCTGGAGCCAATCACGCTTGATTGAAGAGGTTTTATTAAGCTTAAAAACCTGGAGTGTTATACCTCCCTTCTTCTTTAAGGTTGAATTTTGCCACGCTATTCTTGAGTCCCTTGAGAAGTGTTGGGATATTCTTGCTCAAATTTGTTATTGATTTGCTTCTAGAGCTTCATAAACCAATTGCTTTTGTTTTGTTCAGCCTCCCACAGTTATCTGGTACCCTTCAAGCGCTTGATTGCGGAGAGTTTGGCAGGTTCATTGAGAACCTGGAGGTTGGTTGGGATTGAGTTGATCTTTCCTAATCAGCTGCTGACGACCAGAGTTATTAGCTTGTGGGCGTTGTTACTTGCAACTGCCTTGTTCTATTGAACTCTGAACAAACCTTGACTTATTTGTTCAAGTCTTTACCTGCACCATCTTGCCTCAGATAGTGTTGTTTCCATTGCTATCAAAAACTCTTATCCTCTTCCCTTACTTTGATTTCTCATCCATAAGTTTCTGGACCTTGATTCCGGTTACATTTAAATATTATTGTAACTCCTAGGAGGGCAGCCTAAACAGCACCTTTCCCCTCCACAGAACTGCCACGGCTTAGCACCATTTGGAGTCTTACAGCGGGGACTGATCCGCTGCTCGCGTGACTAGGTCACGGGATTACCTGCGCACAGGAGTTTGGGTGCGCGGGAGTCCAGCGCTGTAGGGAGGCAGGGCTGCGTGCGGGAATTGTGACAAAACACAATTCCCTGTGTAACTCCTAAACTACACACAACACCTGGATTTTGACTGAAATTTAGGTGTGAAACCTATACATGACATATCATGTGAAATATTAAAATGGCCAAAAGGTGCCATATTGGTGCCGTGGTCATTTACAATTTTCTTTTAAATTAATTAAAAAATATAAGGAGTGAGAATTCAAGGGTGGTGTCAGTGAGTGACCCTACCTTATTTTGGGTGGGAAATCTATTTCTGCAATAATATTTACTGATTTCCTACTCCTTCATTTTATAATAATTTTATTTATTTATTATTTTTTTTGTTCTTTTTATTTTTGTTAATATTATTATTGTTGTTGCTTTGTCAGGTTGCTCTGTGCTAAGTAGCAGGCTGACACACAATATCCTCAAATCTTTCCAGAAAACGCCCAATGTCCGCGGTGTCAAATTGGAGATGGGGGAAGTTCTGCGGCCTAAGCCACACCCATCTCGGAACCTCAGCCACCTCCAAAGGCTCCGACCAAGGAGGAGCAAAACTGCCAGACCAAGTAGTCGGCGGTGGTGGAGGTGTTGGCCCGCCAGCTCCCTGCCGGAGAGGGAACAAGGGTGGAACCTTTGATCCTGGGGTAGTTGTGGGCAGCATTGCACCCAATAGCTTTGAGAGACCTAGACAAAAGATTATTTCACGTCCAGACCCCCAGATGTGGAAGGTAAAGGAGAGTTACGCTCCTTAGCTGTCTGCAAGTCCGGAAGTTATTGATCTAGGCGTCTGTAAGGAGGTTGGGTGCAATGAGTTCTTAAGTGTAGTGAGATTAAAGAGAGATAATGAGATGTATTCTTCTTCCTTCAACCCTTCCTCTTCCTTTCCTTTCCTTCTCCAATAGATTGATTGATTGATAGACCAATAGATAGATGGATCATAACCCAACCCAGAGTTGAGGGTGAGTACTTGAATCCCCCCCCCTTCAACCCTAACCTAAGTACAACCACAAACGCAAAAGAACAATGAAACACAACCCCTAAGCACAGAACCCTAGCCCAACCCTACCCCTCCTTTCCTTGCCCCATACCCGTGCCCTTCAATATTGACGTACGCCCAGTTTGTCCTTCTCATGGCGCGGCCCTCCGCCGCGCCCTACTTGGAGCCCCCCGGTTTGCCCACCTGCGCGCGTCTGCAGACCTTGCGGTCTGCAAGCTGGCCCGCGCACGCCTAACCCCCGATCGCCCCGCCCTTGCCTTCCGGACTAGCCACCCACAAGCTTGGTCGGGCTGGCTCCATCACTTGGTCCGCGTTTCCTGGGCGGGTTACGGCCCGGAACCCTCTGAGTAGACCCAACCCGCACCTGGTGCTGAGCCCCGCAATTCCTACTGCTGAGCCCGCAGAGGCTGCTGCTGAGCCCTCAGCAGGCACTTCTGAGACCGCAGGCACCCAAATGCTGAGCCCAACCTACCCAACTGCTGAGCCCGCAGCCCGCGATGCAGCTCTTGACCCAAGGTTATAAATACAACACCACAGCAGGTATCAGTCATTTTTGTGCATGCAGGATAGGATCTGCTGTGTGCAGGAATTCTGCACGTGGGAATTTAATGCATACAGGGTAAGGCAGATGCGCAGGGGCTGTTTAGGGACGCAGGGCTGCATGCGGGAATTGTGACACAACACATTTTTGCATGTAACTCCTAAAATATACACACACCACAGTCTTGACTGAATTTTAGGTGTGAAAGCTGTACATGACAAAACAGGTGAAATATTAAATTGGCCAAAAAGTGCCATGGTGGTGTTGTTGTATTTTGGTCATTTCTTCTTTAATTATTTAAAATATGAAGGAATAATATTTCAAGGGTGGGGTCAGTGAGTGACCCTACCCAATTTTGGGTGGGGAATTCATTTGTGACACAATTTATATGGATTCATCACTCCTTCTGTTTTAATTAATTATTTTTTTATTTTTAATTATTTTTTCTACTTTGACAGGTTTCTCTGTGTTGAGTAGAAAGCTGAAAGTTCGGGAAGAGAAGATAAATGAAAGGTGAAATTTGATTGCATGGAAATCAATGGGTTGAAAGTTAACTATTTTTAAGTAAAAGCAACAGTTTGAGTTCTTACCAGTATTAAAAGAGAGCTTACCAGTATTAAAAGAGAGCTTGCCAGTGAAAGAGGCATATGATGGGGAAATTGGCACTATGGATTAGAGGAACAAAGGTGTCAAGCAAATTTTCAAAGTTTACAGAATTGGGGGATTGTCTTGTTGCAAATTAGCTAGGAATTGAATAAAAGAGAAAAACCCAGTCATGAGATCATGTAGCAAATGCAGTGGAGAGAAATTAAGGAGAGGAGCACTCCATGCAAAAAGGGATGGGCCTTGTTGCAGGGATTGTTGGAGGTGGGGTGTAATTTTTTCCAAGTCATAGTGTAAGTGAGTTGGAGTGCTTGTTGTTGCACAAACAATTGTTTCATTTTGTGCATGCAAAAAAAAGCCATCATCCGCTTTTGAGGAAATGATCAAGGTATGTGCACAAAGGCAATCAAGCAAAAAAACTCCAGCCGGTCTGTGCACATTATCTGTGCACACTAAGCCTTGCGCACAGAACAGTTGCGGTTCCCCCCAAAAATTTGAAATTGGCAGGTTTGAGGGGTGCAATGAGGTTGCCAGGAGGTTTGGGAAGCCGTGTGGCTTGCAATTGAGTTGTTTGTTGGGCCCAAAATGCTGCAGGCACAACAATGGTGGTGGGGACCATCAAACTTCATGTGTCCAGGCACTGATAGAAATCAATTGCATGTGGTATATATGAATGAAACTAGAATTCCTAAAAGCAGAACAATCAAAATTATTTATTGCAGCATAGAGAGTGTGTACCATCCTAAAAGGGTGAACCAAGTATTTATAAATAGTAAAAAAAGAGATGTTGAGTGTTGTGGAAGAGATCATTTGAAAACAAAAGAAATGGGGGTTTAGATGCAAAATAATATTTCTGAATCCAAATATTTTTGGAATTTTACACCAGAAATAGATTGAATAATGCAATTATTCTTAAATTGACCATGTAAAAAATTGGGGTCATGATAAATTCACCACTCAAATGAGTTGTGTACACAACTCATTTGAGGCATGTGGTATGCCACACAATGGTTTGGGGTTGTGTGGCATCACATCTGACTACATATGAGTTGTGTGAGATTGTACACAACTCCAATTTAGTTGTGTTTTTTGCCACACAACTACAAGTGTTGTGGGCCAAAAAAAAACTAAACTAAAATAAACTAAAATAAACTAAAATAAATAAAATAAATAAAATAAACTAAAATAAACTAAAATAAACTAAAATAAACTAAAATAAACTAAAATAAACTAAAATAAACTAAAATAAACTAAAATAAACTAAAATAAACTAAAATAAACTAAAATAAACTAAAATAAACTAAAATAAACTAAAATAAACTAAAATAAACTAAAATAAACTATAATAAACTATAATAAACTATAATAATTTATAATAAACTATAATAAACTATAATAAACTAAAATAAACTAAATAAAAATACAAAAAAAAAAAAAAACAGAAATCAAACAAAAAGTCAAAAAATGTTGATTTTTGGTTAAAACAATAAAAACATAAAAAAATAAATAAATAAATAAATAAAATGAAATGAAAATAAAATAAAAGAATAAAAATAATAATTAAAATAAAATTAAAATAATTAAAATAAAATAAAAATAATTAAAATAAAATAAAAATAATTAAAATAAAATAAAAATAATTCAAATAAAATAAAATTAATTAAAATAAAATAAAATTAATTAAAATGAAATAAAAATAATGAAAATAAAATAAAAAACAAAAAACAAAAAACAAAAAAAACTGAAGACAACCAAAACACCAAAAATTAAATAAACAATGAAAGAGTCTATGGAGGATCCCTAATGTATAAGTGCCAAAAAATACAAGTTCAACTCAACTAGCCCTAAAGTAAAAACACAAAAAAATACAAGTCCAACTTCACTAGCCTTAAAGTAAAAACGCCAAAAAATACAAGTCCAACTTCACTGGCCCTAAAGTAAAAGTGCCAAAAAATACAAGGTATTTTTTTGGCAAGCCCTAAAGTACAAATACCAAAAAAAACAATTTCAACTTTTTTTGAGCTGATCCCATCACAAGAAGTAAAAATACTCCTTATGATGGTGGCAGCTCTCTGATACCAGGAACCTTGCATTCCTTTAGCTACAGAGAGTGATCAAAATTCTGGAATGATAATAATAATTATAATTCCAATAATAAACACTTAGAAGCTCAAATAAATGATTTAATAAGAGCAGTTGCAAGTTTTAATTGGTTTGGTAGTAAATGGTTTTTAATATAATATAGAGGGGCCACAGTATCATACTACTTGGGATATTTACAGACTAGCAACCTCTCTTCAAGGGGCCTGCTTAGGCAGTTTAAGAACCTTGTAATAAAGATGGGTGCCTTAGAAAGGAATTATTCCACTAATGGCCAGGCTTAAGAGCTCAAATGGCCAAGACAGAAAGGTTAACACTCACTCTGAGCACTTTACCACAAAAATCCTGGAATAATTGGAAGGGTTTCAGAGCAGATGGGGTAGATTGCTTGACTAAATTTAAATGGTTGATTGGTTAATATAGGTAAATAATAATACTACAGACTAAGTCATAAATCACTTGATTATCTTCATATAAGCACTTGATTAAAAATGACACGGTGTCTGATTTATAATAAATAATTCCTGGTAAACTGATGATGGAATAATGGATCCAAAGAGGTCTGTATAAATACCTTTTTGAGGTGATTTTGGTCTTCTCAGGGCACGTAGAGAGGGTTCTGCTTGTGGGCTGAGGCTGGCAAGCCAGTCAGGGCAAGATTAGCAGGTCCACTTGGTTCTGTCAATCAGCTGTCCTTAGATCTGCTGGATTTCTTTACTATTCTAGCCACAGGATCTGTTAATCTGTTATGGCGTAAATTTGATCATTCTGTACTCATCCTTCATTTTTACTATTGATATTGCTCTAAAGCTGGAAGATGTGGATTTTTACTAATTTTCCATCATCTGCTGATTATTTAGATAATTTTTAATAATTTTTATGAACACTCCTTGTAGTGTTTTGTGGTCTTCAAAGATCAGGGTCAGTGATTTATGTGATAATCCTTGATCTTTGATTTATTATTAAAAAATGTTTTGAACCTAATTTTCATTAATTTTATTTAAGTTTTGATCTTCTTAGATCATTAGTAATGCATATTTCTGTTTTTTACATATGCTAGGAAACCCTAACTAGGTTGTAGCTCTTCTGAGCGGTACCTGGTTGTCAGATTAGTCATGACTAATCCAGATGCCGGGATCAGTTAGTACAGATGCATGCAGGGTAGGATCCGCTGCGTGCATGGCAGAATCAGCTGCGCGCGGGTCTCTAGTACGCAGGAACCTGCTGCTACTAGTACGTAGGGATATGTAATGATGCGGCGCTGCGCGCAGGAATTGTTACATAACACATTTCCGCGTGTAACTCCTAAAATATACACAACACCTCAATTCTGAGTGAATTTTAGGTGTAAACCCTATACGTGACAATACGTTTGAAATATTAGAATGGCCAAAAAGTGCCATACTGGTGTCGTGATTTTTAGTACTTTTCTTTTTAATTATTTTAAAAATATAAGGACTTTTTTGGGTGAGGAATCCATTCCTGTAATATTATTTATGGATTTCTCACTCCTTATTTTGTTAATTGAGATATTCTTATTTTTCATAGTTTTGTGTTACTATTTGACAGTTTTACTCTGTACATAGTAGCAAGCTGACAGATGGGATCATCCCAACACAAGTTGAACTGACTTACCAATTAATTTTTGTTTAAAACACTCAAAATAATGAGGTTAACTCAAAACACTCAACATAATGATGTTCAAAATTTGATAGCCCTTTATATTAATAGAAGTACAAGTTAGCTGCATTAGAATTACAAGTTATATGGAAACCCAATGATGACATGATCTCTATCAGTGAATTCTATAATCTGGAATAAACGTTCAGTTGTTTTTTGAGATGATCAACCCAACCAGAAGCTTTCTTTGAAATGAAAGAAGATGGTTTTGCTAAAATTGGCAGGATTGAAATAGTTTTTCCCTCAAGTACTAATAGAACCCAGTTTTTATTGTTTAAAAAGAAAATATAAATAGGCTCTTATTGATCTTTGAAGCCTTTTTTCATTGGAGTATAAGTACAACATGACTCCAATGAAATGAAACATATAGGTCTGGCATATGTGTCTGCTATTATTTGAACCTTATCTAACTTAGCCAGCCATTTTGAAGAGGGAACCTTTTCATTGATGTCTTCAACATCAAGTATTTTTTTAATCTTTTCTACCTCTTTTGCACCACCAAGAATCTTAACTTAGCATGGTTTATGTATCTCCAATGTTTCAATGATTTCCTTTCTCACTTTAAACCAACTTTCTTTATCATACCCAAGCAATTTATCAATGGCTCTAAATCTGTAATCCCCATCACCAATTGGATCCCAAACCTCACCCAATAAATTATGTAATTTCTCAGGTATTTGGTTGATTTATTTCACTTTGGGTTCCTATAATCAAAACTGGCTCAGTCAAAATTCCAATAACATTAATTAATCACATCATACTCACCAAAGATGAGCTTCTGGTTGAAGCTTGCTGCACATCTTCTTCCTCTGAAGAGGATTCCAATTCCAAATGAAGTGAATCTAATTAGTTCACTCTCAGTCCCTTCCTCTGAACTATTAAATTCAGATTCTTATCCTGCGGACTTTGACTAAAAATTATCATCATATCATAATCAGATCATTAAACCCAAAAAATGAACATTTCACAAAAGAAAAGACTTACAATCTTTTGTCTTTTCTTATTTGTTGCCCTTTTAATTCTCTTTTCCCACTTAATTTTTCTTTTCAAAATGTTAAAATCAAGAAGGATCACTCCTGGGATCTGTCAATTTTGGCCAGCCTCTGATTGATTGCAAGACTTTAGGTTCAAGTCTTTGCTTTAATTGATAATTTTTGGTCTCCTGAATAAGGTGCTTCAACAGCCTGCAATGATCTCATCAACATAGACCTTTCAAAATTCAAAAGGGTAAAACATTAGTAAAGTAGGAATCATCACTCAAAAAGCATTTATCAAAAAGCATTAATCACAAATTGATTTGACAATCCAAAAATCCAACTTAAACCAACTTACAGAACTAGAACTGCAAGGGTCATAATTCAACCTCCACTGAGGATGAAAATCCTCAGGCACAACAGATCCTCTTGATACTAGTAGGTCACCTATTGGGTGGTAACAGGGAAATCCATAGTCTTGGAGTATGAATTGGTGCACACCTTGCCATCATGGTTGCGCTTTAACTTGGAAAATTGTTCCCCAATTAGTTTTATTTCCTCTAAAGACAAATTGTATCCCAGCGGTAACAGTTCAGTGGGAAGAACTATTCCTATCTTAATTTGAGAGTTGTAAAGCACAGCCTGAACCAATTTAATTTGATTGGAAACTGTTCCCTCTAGGTTCCTCCAAACATCCAACATGTTTCCCAAAGAATTTGCAAGGAATTGTTTGAGATTAGCATGTTCCCCTTCCACCCAAGACGTGGTTTTATTTCCAAAGTCAGGGTTTTTGAAAGTACAAGCCGTTGTGGTGACCAAATCCGGAAACCCTGGACCAGATGCGGAAAATTCAAAATTTTTTTCTGCAATTCTTTTATTTAGGTGTCATTTATCTAAAAAAAAAAAAATTGGAATTTTTTGTATCAGTAACACTCCTCCAATTTCCTCAACCTGCCAAGCATTCCTCTGTCCCAGTGGTCTAGGACAAGCCTCTCTTGGCCTCATCACCTAGGCATTGCATTTGATTCCTTCTCTCTTTGTTCCCCCCTTCCTTTTGGCCAAACGCACAGGCCAAGACCCGCTTGGCCGGAGATATCCCCACCACCATCACCCACAAAGCTCAACCTGGTTTGACCATCCTATCCAATCTCTCCCATCTCTCCCTCCTCCCACCATCCAATCCATCATCTCATCCCACCAGCGTGGCAACTACCTCTACCCCGGCTCCATCCTCCCATCAAACCTTGGGATTCCAGCTCATGAGGGCCTACAAGGGCGCCTCCCTCTCACTTCACCCCCACGGCCTCGGCTCCCCAAACCAAGTTCAGTCCCAACAACCCTTGACAACAGCTGATCATTGGCTACACTCACACAAGTCTCAGTAACTCCAATCTTCCTCCGCTTGGACTGTCACCCCCAGTCCCCATTGAGTCAACCTACAACACCATTGACAAGCCATCATCTACAATCAGCTGTCAGCCTTGTTGTCAGTTGGCTTGCAAGCTTGTCAATCCCAACCCGGTCCATCAATCCCATTTGAATCAATCAACTCATCTTCAGAGTTCATCTCCCTCAGCTCATCAACCCAATCTTGCTCACAGGTTATCATCCTCCCTCAGACTTGATCTGAACCCCAAGAAACTCCTTTGGTCACTCTCCCTACTCTCTTGGACCAATCACCCATCATCCCTTCCCCCCCAGCAATCAGTCAACCCAAGTCCTCCAATCCCACCCACGCCCATCAGAGGCGTTCCTTCCTTCCCAATCAATTCAGTTTCCACCCTGCTCCTACTTCCCAATCCAATCTCAGCTACCTCCCTCCTGGGACTCTTCCACCTCCGCCATCTGCTTTCACAAGTCCTTGACAACCAACCCACTTGATCCCCCTTGGTCCGCAAATCGGCCAACACCTATCCATTGATCACTTGCACCCCCTTCTGCCTTTGGGTGGGGGTGGAAAAGTGTTGTCTACCTCCCGCAAACATCCGCAGGGGGTCTGGTTCAATTTTTCCCCACCCCTTCCGCCTTTGGGTGAGGGGTGGGTGATCTTTGTATTGTTCTGCGCGCCCGTCCGCAGATGGAAGCAAGAGAGGTGAAGGGATGAGAAAGTATCCCACCCCAGTCAGGGAGGCCTGATTTCCACTGGCCTGCGTGATCTATTTTTCTGACCATCTAGTGTCAAAAAAAAAAAACTTTTTTTCTGCTCTATCTGTAGTTTCACATGTACATAGTCTAACAGGGCCTCCTGCCAATATAAGGAGGGCTCTCTGCTACCTTTTGGCATGGGGGGGGGTATGATATGGTATCTTACCAGAGAATCATTGTCACTATCATCTTGAAATAAATCATCTGTGGGGTCTCATTCTCCTTCATCTGAGACTGAATTCTGGGTATATCCATGATTTCCCCTTGATGTTGCAGCCCCCATACTCAAATCCTGATCCTTGATCTTTATCACCAACCAATAGCCTTGCTGGTTGAAGAAGAATTTGACTAATTGAATTCTTGAGTGTGTTACACCACTCCTGATCCCTTTATCCAACCATACTGGTCCTGATCATCCTTTGATTATCTTTCCAGAACCAGTAACGTTTGACTGAAGAGGATTTATTAAGCTTAAAACCTGGAGTGTTAAACCTCCCTTCATTTCTTTTGAAGTTGAATTCCGCCACGCTAATCTTGAGTCCCTTGAGAAGTTTTGGGTTATTCTTGTTTGAATCAGTTATTGTTTTGCTTCTAGAGCTTCATCAAACAATTAGCTTTGTCTTGTGCAGCCACCCACAGTTATCTGGTACCCTTCAAGTGCTTGATTGCGGAGAGTTGGGCAGGTTCATTGAGAACCTGGAGGTGGTTTGGGATTGATTTGATCTTTCCTAAGCTTCTGCTGAGGACCAGAGCTATTAGCTTGTGGGCTTTGTTACTTACAATTGCCTTGTCCTGTTGAACTTTGAAAAATCCTTGACTTCTTCTATTCAAGTTTTCCCCGGCATCATCTTGCCTCAGATAGTGTTGTTTCCCAGCTACCAACTACTATCATCTTTATCCTTTAATCTTTGGACCCCCATTTACCAGGTTCTGGACTTTGATCTTGGTTACATTTAAATATTTTTGTAACACTCAGGAGGGAAGCCTAAAAAGCACCTTTCCCCTCCACAGAAAGGCCACGGCCTAGCACCGTTTGGAGTACTACATTTGGTCCCCTGGGCCGGGATTGAACCAGAAACCTTGGGATTTACAGTCCCATCAATCATCAACTTTGAAATCCAATCTCTTTCTTTTTTCTTTAGATCTGTGGAGGCAACTTGTTCTAGAAGTAATTCCTCCTATTTGTGCACCATCTGGGCAAGATACTTGTTGTTTTTCAAGAAACCCTACTCTTGCCACATTTGTGATCCACTTTGGAAATCTGCTCCTTGGATCTTTTAGGAAACTTTGTCAAAATGGAATCTACCAGTACCTCTTCTGCTCATCCTAAGATGGTTAAGATCAAGCCCCAGAACAAGAACTTAGGATTCAATGGGACAAATGTGAAACGCTTCTTGGACTCGTACAAGATGGCTGATTTGGTGGATGGGGCTAGCAAATTCAATATGGCCTACCAGTTACAATTTTTTATCTCCTCTGATGAAGTTATGGAAATAATTGAGTCATTTGAAGGTTTTGAATGGAATAACTGGGCCCTGCTGCGGCAAGCAATGTTGGCCTATTGGGGAAAAATAGATGTAGCACGATTTACTTTTCAGGATCTAGATAACCTTGTCTCCCAGTGGATCTTCAATGGTGGTGTGGCTTCAGCTTCTGAATATCAGTCTTTTAGGAAATCTTGGGATCCCATCCAATCCTACCTTGTCAGAAACAATCACATTGACACAGTGGACAAAATTTGAGTCCAATTTTTCCAATCTTTTTCTCCTGGAGTACAGGAAAGGATCAAGTACAAACTGGTTGAGTCTGGATCCATGATCACTGCCAGGGATAATTGATTCAAGCTCCCTGTTTTCCTTATCCTTAGGGGAGTGGTGGATAAAGTTATGAAAGGTCAAATATCCCTCACTTTTGAAAAATCTAAAACCACTGAACCAGTCCATGCCCCCTCTTTCAAAGAGTCAAACAAGATAATGAATAGAATGGAATCTGATTGCAGGCCCAAGAACCCTCAGCCTAACCAAGAAACTGCTACAATGGACAAGATCTCTAAACTGCTCAAAGCCTTTGAGAACAAAACGGATCAAAAGATTTCCTCTCTTGTTGTTCCTAAACCTTCTAGCGCTGTTCCTAAAAATACTCTAGTCTGCTATTATTGCCACAGGGAAGGCCATGGAACCGGTTGGTGTCTCAAACTCCAGAAGGACAAAGACGGGAAATTGGTAGAGCAAAAAGGGAATAACTTTTTCCTTACTAATGGTGCCCTAATCCCCTTTTATTTTTCTTGCCCCATTTGTCATGTGGTGGCCTCTTACCAGCCACCCCCTCCTATGAAGGCATCCTTGGCTTCTGTGGATTTCCAATCTTCTTGTGGTACTCTTCAACCCTGGTATCCCCCAGCTATTTCCACCTCCTCTCTGGTTTGTACTTACCAATCCAATCCAGCTAGGAAGCAGCATGAGGAGCCCAAACCTCATAAAGCTCCTTCCTTGCCAACCTTGATCCTCCAAAAACCACCCAAACAACAATCCTCACCTGAGCCCTCTTCTGATGTAGAAGACATGGAGGTGGAAAAAGAACCACTCATGGAAAGGTTTAAAGATCACCCTGATCCTCATCCCTCATCTATTAAACCTCCTCAAACCCCTGATCCCGTTCCTGCTTCACCCAATCTTCCTCCCTCCACCCAACCCAAAGTTTTTGGTTTGAGAGGGGAATTTCCAAAGATCACCCCAAAGTTGTGGAAGGGGCATTAAAGAAAATTTCTGATCTTAAAATTCCTGATCCATCTGTGGCTGAACTCCTGTTGATCTCTCCATCTGTTGCTGAAGGAATGAAGAAATGGGTTTCTCATTGACGCGTGGAAATTGGTCCTGAAGAACTCAAGGTCTCCTCTGGAACTTTGATGGAGGATTCTGGTGGAACAGATCCCTCTTCTGATTCTAGTCTTTACTCTTTTCCTCTTGGTTTTCTTCCCTGCTATCTTGGTGAATCAGCAAAAACGGTCTCACTCCTTGTTGACTCTGGCTCTCAGCTCAACTTGATCTCAGATGCTATGGCCTGCAAACTTAAACTCAGCCCTAGGGTCAGCTTCACCTCTTCAGTGTATGGAATAGGAAACCATTCTTGCAAATTGGTTGGAATTGTTGAAGATGTTCCAGTCCGGATTGGCCAAAACATTTTTGGAACTTGTCATTTCTGGATCACACGCTTGGATGGACCTATGATGTTGGGTTGACCTTTCTTAATCAATTTTAGAGCAACTCTTATGTTTTCCAATCAAGTTGGGGAGAGAATCCTCCTCCCTGATTCTAATGGTAGAAAAATTGAGGTTCCTCTTTTTCTTTGGATTCTGGTTTCTGGGAAAGAGATTTCCCTGGTCATTTTCCTAAGTCATCTCTAAAAGGAAAACAGAAGGATAATTCTAGTTCCTCTCCTTTTTTTATGGGAGTAGTTGATCCTACTAATAGTTTTAGTTCTTTTCAGCCTCAAACTTCAACTCAAGGATCAACTCTCATCCCAGAGGCTTATTTCTCTTTCTTTTCAAAGTTTTCTTCTGATCTCAAAAATATCAAAAATCAAAAACAAATCAAAATGGAAAAATCCAAAAATATTTCTTCTTTGTATGTTGTTTCTTCTTTTCCTTGTACTCTCATTCTTAATCAATCTTCTCTCAGTTCCGGTTTGAATCTCTGCAATGAGTCTAAACTAGATCCCAATCTCAATCCTATTTTTGGTGGCTTTGGTATGGAAGAATATGGGCTTCAGTGGAGGCAAATTGGGGTAGAAGTAAGTCCTCCCAATTGTTCACCACCAGGGTATCCTACTACTATCATTTTTGAAACCCTACCTTGTGCCACACATGTGAGCAATGTATTATCTCCTGGGATTTCTTTTATGGAAAAGGCACCTTTCAAAAAAGTTGCGGAACATCAAACTTGGAAGGCATTGGAACTTGTTCTCAATCCTCATATTCAGATCTCTCTGGTCAACTCTTGGAAAAAACAAGAACCGCTCTCTTTTGCATCCAAATATAAACCAGTTGCTAGGAAAATTCAACCAGTCAACCAAACAATGCCTCTCAATCTCAACCCTCCTCTTAGGCGTCCTCCTCTATCCTGCAATCCTTACTGTGGTTTACCTCAATCTCTCACTGGTCCATTCATCCCCTCTGGTTGTGTCACTGAAGAGCGTCTGTGAGTAGTCAACTTTGGACCAGATGGATGGCTTCTACCTGATGAGTTGTATTTGATTAAAAATGTCTTGGCTCTTGGGGAAAAAGCTATTGCTTTCTGTGAAGAAGAGAGAGGTCTCTTGAAAGAATCCTATGGTCTGCCTTATATCATCCCTGTAGTAGAACATGATCCCTGGAAAAAGAAAAATATCCCAATCCCTGCTGCCAAAGTCAACAAATTCATCAAGTTGGTCCAGGAACAATTCCAAACCGGTTTATACAATAAGTCAACTTCTAGCTATTCCAGTCCTGTTTTCTGTGTCCTGAAAAGTAACGGTAAACTTAGAATAGTTAATGATCTCCAGCCTCCAAATAAGGTTAATATTAAAGACTCTGGTATTCCCCCTGCTACTGAAAAATTTGTTGAATCCTTCTCTGGGAGAGCTTACTATGTTCTAGGCAACATTATGGGTGGCTATGACAAACGGTCCTTACATCCAATTTCTTGCCCTCTCACTCCATTTGATACTCCCCTTGGTCATTTCCAACTTACTCAATTGCCTCAAGGTGCCACCAACTTGGTTGCAGTCTATCAGGCTCACATGGTTTGGATCCTCCAGGATGAAATCCCTGATCATGCTGGTATCTTTATTGACAATGGCGGAATTAAAGGACCAGTTTCTGATTATAACAATGAGCTCTTAACCTGGCATTCAGGAATCTGTTGATTTATCTGGGAATATGCGACCACTTTGGAAAGGATCTTGTTCTGAATCAAAGAATCTGGCCTCACTGTCTCTGGATCCAAATTGGCTGCCTGTGTCCCTGCTCTGGAAATTGTTGTTAATGTGGTCTGCAAGGAAGGAAGAAGGATGGCTCCATCCAAAGTCAAATAAAATCTTCTCTTGGCCTACTGCCATCAATCCAACTGAAGTCAGTGGTTTTCTAGGTGTTTTTACTTATTTTTGAATCTTTATCCCATCTCTATCCAAAATCTGTGCTCCTCTACATTGCCTGACCAGAAAAGATGCTGAGTGGATCTGGACCCAAGATTGTGAACATTCTTTTCAGCTACTCAAAATGATGGTTGGCAGAGACATAGTCTTGAAAAAGATTTCTTATGGACCCAGAGCTGGCAAGATCAAATTGGCTGTTGATTCTAGTTATCAATCTCTTGGGGCTGTCCTCACTCAGGAAGATGAAAATGTTTGGGACCGTCCTGCCCTCTATGAATCCTTGTTATTTTCAGATGTAGAGTCCAGGTACTCCCAACCAAAACTGGAACTCTGTGGCGTGGCTTGAATGTTGAAGAAACTCCAAACTGTCCTCTGGGGTCAACACTTTGAGTTACAAGTTGACGCACAATCCATAATTGAAATGATCAATGCTCCCAGCCTGCCAAATTCTCCTATGACTCACTGGGTGGCCTTTATCCAACTTTTCTCTTTTGATACTATTCATAGGCCTGGAAAATCCTTCACCATGCCTTGTTGGTTTGTCTCAACACCCCCTTGGAGATGAAGAATCAGATGTTGGAGTGGACTTTGATGAGGAGGAGCCTTTAATTTTTCCAGTCTTCACCTTTTCCTCCCAAGATTATTCTGGCTTCCAACAAGGTTTCTGGCTAAAATTAGAGCAGTACCTTTCCACTCTCCAAAGGCCTCCTGATCTCTCTGCTAAAGATTTTTGATCACTCAAAAGGAAGTCCTCCAATTTCTTTGTACAAGGTACTAGGCTTATGAAAGAGGTAATCCTTGTGCTCTTATTGTTGTCACTATCCCCTCTAAACAAGATTCAATCCTCAAAAGTCTCCATGAAGGCCTTGGGCATTGTGGGGAAACCAAAACCTATCAACGTATATCCAAAAAATTCTGGTGGCCATCTTTGAAGAAATCAGTCTCTCAATGGTGGAAGAGTTGTGAAGTATGTCAGAAACGTGATCTTAGGCACCCGGCTGAAATTCATTATCCCACTGGAGAGTCCACTGTCTTTGGAAGGATTGCTATGGATGTGGTTTGCATTAAGGCTGGTGGAGCTAAGTATCTCATTGTGGCTAGAGATAATTTTTCTGGATGGGTTGAAGCAAAATTTCTTAAGAACCTCAGCTCTGAATCAGTAGCAGCCTTCCTTTATGAGACTTGGACAATGCATTATGGCTTGGCTCAATCTTATTCAACTGATGGTGGCTCTGAGTTTGGTGGGAAACTGGCCAAAATGATCCAATTGCTTCCTGTTCAACATAGGGTGACCACTCCTTATTATTCTGAAGGACAAGGCATGGTGGAAAGAGGCCATTCCCCTTTGAAGGCTGCTCTTGTCAAGTTGGCTGGTGAAAGTGGAAAGAATGTTCACAAATTTCTTCCTCTGGTCTCCTTCTCTGACCAAATTTCAACTAAAAAAACCACTGGCTACTCACCTTATGAAATTATCTTTGGACAGAGGGCTGTCCTTCCTCTTGATCAGGAAATGGAATCTTTCTTAGGTATTTCTTGGGAAAGGGTTTCTTCCACCACTGATCTATTAGTTGCCAGATCCAAGCAACTGGAGCAAAGTGAAGATGTTTGTTACAAAGCTTATCAGAAAATGATAGAGTCAAGGGAATAATCAGTTTAGTATTGGGAGGATAAGCATTCCAATTGAGTTAGGGATCCCTTGAATCCTGGTGATCTAGTTCTACCTTATAATTGATCCTTGGAAACTCAGTTGGGGAAGCTTTTTTCCAATTGCTGGAATGGTCCTTATCAAGTGGTCTGTCAAGTCAGAGGTGGATCATATGTTTTGGAAGAACTGGATGGTACTCAGATGGCAAGAAGGTCCTCCGCTGATCAGGTCAAGAAATTTCATTGTCGTGAAGGCAACTTTGATCATAAGTAAGTCCTCCCAATTATGCACCGCCAGGGTCATCTGCTGCGTTTTGTTGTGAAAATCTACTGTATGCCACATACGTGAGAACCTGGGAAGCCTTCTTCATTTTATTGCAGTCAACTCTGAAAAGAATATCTTGATCAATCCAAAGAAGATCTTAGAGTCAAGATCAAATGGCCATTTCTTGTGTTCAATTGTCTTTCCCTTCTTTTTTTTATGAAATCAAGCTCAGATGCAGACTAGGGACAGTCTGTAAGTTGGCAAGAGATGTGGTGACCAAATCTGGACACCCTGGACCAGATGCGGAAAATTCAAAATTTTTTTCTATGATTCTTTTATTTAGGTGTCATTTATCTAAAAAAAAACAAAAATTGGAATTTTTTTGTATCAGTAACACTCCTCCAATTTCCTCAACCTGCCAAGCATTCCTCAGTCCCAGTGGTCTAGGACAGGCCTCTCTTGGCCTCATCACCTAGGCATTGCGTTTTATTCCTTCTCTCTTTGTTCCCCCCTTCCTTTTGGCCAAACGCACGGGCCAAGACCTGCTTGGCCCAAGATATCCCCACCACCACCATCCACAAAGCTCAACCTGGTTTGACCATCCAATCAAATCTCTCCCATCTCTCCCTCCTCCCACCATCAAATCCATCATCTCATCCCACCAGCATAACAACTACCTCTACCCTGGCTCCATCCTCCCTTCAAACCTTGGGATTCCAGCTCATGAGGGCCTACAAGGGCGCCTCCCTCTCACTTCACCCCCACGGCCTTGGCTCCCCGACCAAGTTCAGTCCCAACAACCCTTGACAACAGCTGATCATCGGCTACACTCACACGACTCTCAGTAACTCCAATCTTCCTCCGCTTGGACTGTCACCCCAAGTCCCCATTGAGTCAACCTATGACACCATTGACAAGCCATCATCTACAATCAGCTGTCAGCCTTGTCGTCAGTTGGCTTGAAAGCTTGTCAATCCCAACCTGGTCCATCAATCTCATTCAAATCAATTGACTCATCCTCAGAGTTCATCTCCCTCAGCTCATCAACCCAAGCTTGCTCACAGGTTATCATCCTCCCTCGGACTCGATCTGAACCCCAAGAAACTCCTTTGATCACTCTCCCTACTCTCTTGGACCAATCACCCATCATCCTCTTCCCCCCCCCCAGCAATCAGTCAACCTGAGTCATCCAATCCCACCCATGCCCATTGGAGGTGTTCCTTCCTTCCCAATCAATTCATTTTCCACCCTCCTCCTACTTCCCAATCCAATCTCAGCTACCTCCCTCCTGGGACTCTTCCACTCCGCCATCTGCTTTCACAAGTCATTGACAACCAACCGACTTGATCCCCCTTGGTCTGCAAATCGGCCAACACCAAGCCATCAATTACTCGCACCCCCTTCCGCCTTTGGGTTGGGGTGGAAAAGCGTTTTCTACCGCCCGCAAACATCTGCGGGCAGTCTGGTTCACTTTTTCCCCACCCCTTCCGCCTTTGGGTGAGGGGTGGGTGATCTTTGTGTTGTTGTGCGCGCCCATCCGCGGACGGACGCAAGAGAGGTGAAGGGATGAGAAAAGATCCCACCCCAGTCAGGGTGGCCTGATTTCCACTGGCCCGCGTGATCTATTTTTCTGCTCATCTAGTGTCAAAAAAAAAATTCTTTTTTTCCGCTTTATCTGTAGTATCACTTGTACATAGTCTAACAGGGCCTCCTGCCCATATAAGGAGGGCTCTCCCCTGCCTTTTGGCATGGGGGGGGGGTATGATATGGTATCCTACCAGAGAATCATTGTCACTATCATCTTGAAATAAATCATCTGTGGGGTCTCATTCCCCTTTATCTGAGACTGAATTCTGGGTATATCCATGATTGCCCCTTTATCTTTGAGCCTCCATACTCAAATCCTGATCCTTGATCTTTATCACCAACAAATAGCCTTGCTGGTTGAAGAAGAATTCAACTGATTAAATTCTTGAGTGTGTTACACCACTCCTGATCCTTTTATTGGACCATACTGGTCCTTATCATCCTTTGATTATCTTTCTGGAACCAGTCACGTTTGACTGAAGAGGTTTTATTAAGCTTAAAACCTGGAGTGTTAAAACTCCCTTCATTTCTTTTGAAGTTGAATTCCGCCACACTAATCTTGAGTCCCTTGAGAAGTGTTGGGTTATTCTTGTTTGAATAAGTTATTGTTTTTCTTCTAGAGCTTCATCAAAAAATTAGCTTTGTCTTGTGCAGCCACCTACAGTTATCTGGTACCCTTCAAGTGCTTGATTGCGGAGAGTTGGGCAGGTTCATTGAGAACCTGGAGGTTGTTTGGGATTGAGTTGATCTTTCCTAAGCTTCTGCTGACAACCAGAGCTATTAGCTTGTGGGCATTGTTACTTACAATTGCCTTGTCCTGTTGAACTTTGAAAAATCCTTGACTTCTTCTATTCAAGTTTTCCCCGGCATCATCTTGCCTCAGATAGTGTTGTTTCCCAGCTACCAACTACTATCATCTTTATCCTTTACTCTTTGGACCCCCATTTACCAGGTTCTGGACTTTGATCTTGGTTACGTTTGAATATTTTTGTAACACTCAGGAGGGCAGCCTAAACGGTGTGGAAACTTTAGGGAGGTTATCCTTGCGAAGTTGTCCCTAGTTACGGGATCGATGGTTCTAGCGTCTGTAAGACCGAGATTGCTTCCTTTCCTTTACTCCGAGAGAGAGAGAGGGAGAATGAGATATGTAGATTGATGGATGCTAGGATGCTCCCCCCTACAACCCGAAGTCGAGGGGAAGGGTGTTTGAGCCCTCCCCCTCAACCCTAACCTAAGCACAAGCGCAAAGACAGACTGACAACCATGAAGAAGGAAACCTAGACCCAGAACCCTAACCCATCCCTTAACCCATACCCATACCCTACCCCCGCCAGCTCGCCTGTCATTACGCGCATCCGGCTCGTCTTTTCATGGCGCGGCCCTCCGCCGCGCGATACCCAAGATTGGCCGTGCTTGCGCGCATCCACCCGACGCGCCGTCGTGAATTTCCCGTCCCGTGGCCGGCCCGCGCTTGCGCGCGGCTGCCACGCATATAGCCCCGCTGTCGCCCCGCTTCTTCCTTCCCCGACTAGCCGCTCCGAGAACCCGGTCGGCCCAGCTCCATCCATGAGTCAGACATCCAAGCGGGTCGCGGCCCGCTTCCCTTAGTCAGGCCCGGCCCGCAGTCGCGTGCTTGATCCCGCCGCGCCCACTGCTGAGCCCGCAGCGGCTGCTGCTGAACCCGCAGCGGCTACTGCTGAGAACCGGCGTACCCCAACTGCTGAGCCTAACCTACCAGATGCTGAGCGCGCAGGCCGCGACGCAGTCCCCGACCCGAGGCTATATAATGACACCACATCCCCCCCCAACTTGAGTTCTGTCCCCAGAGGTCCCTTCCCATCGCCACCTCAACTACCCGCACCCCGCTCCTCCCTACCCACTCCTCTTTTCGCACTCCACCAACTCCCCTTCCACGCTCATCGCCGTCATGCTCCCCTGCGAATTCTGCGCCCGGACCGGGCAGGCGTGCTCAATCGCTCCTGGTCGACGCGCCTGTGTCGCTTGCCGTCGCAGCCATCGCCGTTGCTCGCTTAGCAATGGCATGCCCCAAGCTCCACCCAACTTTGGCTCCCGCCCCAGGCCGCGCAAAAGGGCTCGTCCCGACCCGTTCGTGGTTTCGGACGAAGACACCATCTCGGAGGACTCGTGCACTCCGCCGGGCTCCCCTTCCCGCCGCCCTCCGCCGAGCGAGGATCGCGACTCGGCTTCCCCCTTTCGCCGCGCGGGACCGCCGCGGAAGGAGGATTTCTCGTCCGTTGACGACTATCGGAGGGCTGTACGATTCTGGTCGGACCGCGTTCGGATGAGGGAAGGCGCGAGGGACCCGCAACTTGATGAGATTCTCCGGCGTCGCGCTGCTGCAGCCCCGGTTCCCCCTCCGGCACCTACACCGGCTCCTTCCGCCCCGGCTCCACAAGGTACTCCACCGCCGCCCGCGTCACCAGTGGTCTCGGACGGGAGGCCTACTACTCCCGAGGTCCCTCCTCCGCCGTCCCCGATTGTTGTTCCGTCGTCGCCCCCAGATGGACCGAGCCCTCCGCGCGATGCCCCAGGGACCCCCTCCTCACCTCCTCGTCTGCTCAGATCAAGCCCCGTCCCAGCACCGGCACCGCCTTCCTCCAACTCCCCCGAGATCCCGGAGATCCCGGTCGTGATGGCACTCCCGGCGGCTGGCTTCGAGGCTTTCGCGGAACGGTCAACCGCGATGCTCCGCAACTTCCTGGCGACCCCTGGAGCCCAATCCTCCGAATCCCGGCGCGAGTTCTTGGCGTCTTACCGGGCCCTTCTGGCCTCATCGAGGGCGGACATGGAGGAGATGATGTGAATGGCTTAGACGTCCCCGCCCCCTTCCTTTTCTCCTTTCCCGTGTACTTTCTTGTCCCATTGTTGTACTGCATTCGTTGGAGAAATATATTCTGCTGCGCGAGGAAACGAAAGGCCCGCGTCCGCGCGTCCGGGTGGAAAGTGAGTGTGAGTGCCAAGATCCGCGTCCGCGTGAGAAGCGAGTGTGAGTGAGGTTGAGGTTGAGATCCGCGTCCGCGCGCTCCCTCTGTGAGAGACCGTAAGTGACCAGTTATCCCAACGAAAAGAGGTACCTGGACCGCCCCAGACGGACTGCCACACAGTTCCCCGTACCCGTTCTACAAAACAAAACAAACACCGCGCCGACAGCGCGCGCTCACAACCGGGAGTATAAGGGAGAGGCGATGGGAACGAACATTCTGGGGTGTCTAGTCGTTCCGGCTGTGAACCGGCTAGAGCACCCCCTTACCAAGCTAAGCTTAAATCCGCGTCCATACCATCCCCGACCGTCGCGCCCGTCCGATGAAGAAAGAAACAGGAGAGAAATAGACAAAAAAAGAAAGGAAACAGCCCGAATCCAAAGAAGAGAAAGAGAACATCCTATATTATTATTCCATTCATTCATTTTTTTTTTTTTTTTTTTTTTTTTTTTTTTTTTTTTTTTTACAGTTTTTTTTTTTACAGTTAGCTCTTCGTCCCGCCATCCGTGAGCGGGGCTCGTCCTCGGGTTTGCGGGCCCGACACCACGCCGCGCCCGCGTACCTGCAATAAATAACCCATAGCCAGTACCAATCCAAAGCCAAGCCCAAACCAAAACATAAGGAAACAAACATTCTGGGGTGTCTAGTTGTCCCGGCTGTGAACCGGCTAGAACACCCCCTTGCCAAATCATTCTTTAACCACCTAGCGCCCCCCCCAGCTTGACAGCTGTCCCCAGCCGTCTGCAACCTCCTACTTCTCCGGGGTCGCGCGTCGCGGGCCGCTACTTTGCTGTCCGAACAATCCGCGCCGTTGTCCGACTCCGAGACCGCCTCGCCCCCGGGCCCCAAATCATTGCTCGCCGTCTTGTCAAAGGAAGTGGAACCGCGCGCAAAGAAGCGTTTTACGTGCGAAGCCGCGGCCTTCCGTTTAAGCGGCGTCCCGTCCAATTCCTCAAGCCCGTAGCTGCCGCCCAAGAACTTAGAGGCCACGCGGTATGGCCCGTTCCACCGGTTGGCGAAAAGCCGGCCCCACTGGGATTCCAGACTCCGATTATACAGCAGGACCAGGTCCCCCTTCCGCAGCGGATCCCGGAGCCGATGGGAACAGCGCTCGTCCCAATAGCGAACTGACGCCGTCCGGGTTTTCTTCAACCGCTCCGCGGCTTTTCCCAAGGTCTCCTCACGCCTAAGGAGCTGTTCAGCCCGTGCCTCGATCAGATCCGCGGACGTCTTAACCTTCCACCAATCCACGCCCAAAAACGTGTTCAGCTCGATGTCCACGGGAAGCACGGGCCGCTGCCCGTAGAGTAACTTGTAAGGCAAATACCCCGTTGAGCGCTTCACGGAGATCCGATCGGCGAAAAGGACCGCGGGGAGTGCCATCTGCCATCTTTTGCCGTCCTCGCCGCACATTTTCACCAGGGTATCCTTGATTGGTTGATGCCCCCGCTCGATCATCCCCGCGCCCTCCGGGTAGTATTCCGTCACGCGGCCGAACTTCGCTCCACAATTCTGCACCAGCGTCATCAGGCGTCCCCAAAACTCCGCCCCTCCGTTGACGGTGACCAAGCGAAGCGACCCGTAGCGCGCGAACCAGTCCTCTTCCAGAAACTGAGCCACCTTTTCCGCCGATAGTTTCGCCAGGGGCCTCGCTTCCACCCACCCAGACAGATCGTCGCGCGCAACCAGCAAATACGCAAACTTACCCGCCTTGATGTGGACCACTTCCAGCGAAACGCGCCCGAACAGCGCGTCCTCGCCCGTGGGGTGGCCGACCTCCTTGGGCAGCCTCGAGCTTTGCCGTTGGCAGGCCTTGCACGACTTTACCCAGTTGCGCACCGCGCGAACGACCCCCGGCCACCAAAACCTCGCTTTCACCCTCCTCCGCGTCTCGACCTCACCCCAATGACCAAGGTCATCGTGCAGACTTCCTAGAATCACCTCCTGGTCGGCCCTAGAAGTCGCGACAACAAGAGGCACGGAGCCGCTCCGCCGCCATAACTGACCGTCCTGTAAGAAGAAGTTCAGAACGTTTCGCCTCACCCATCGGGCCACCGTTTCCGTCGTGCCCTCGGGGAACCGGGATCCTGCAAATAAGAGCACAAAACCGCGTAACGTCCCGACTGGCGCAACGGAAGACAAACCGCCGCCTCCGTCTTTCCTACCCGAACGACCGGGGCTTCCACGTCCAAGGGTTCCGCCCCTTCGTATGGGTCATCCCGCGGGTACCGCGACAGCGCGTCCGGCATCGTGAACGCCTTTCCTGGGATGTGCACCACGTTAAAGGAGAATAACTGGAGGAACGCTACCCACCTGGTCATGGGCACGTTCGGCAGCGTCGGTGAGTTAATCATTCGCACCAAGGCCTCCGCGTCAACCAGGAGCTCAAATTGCACGCCCCACAAAAGGTGCTGCAACCGCCGTACAATCTTGGTGACACCGCATAGTTCCAGCTTCGGCTGCGAATACCGACTCTCTGTCGCGGTAAAGGTGACTGATTCGTAGAGCACCGGCCTATCTTTTCCGTCCTCCTCCTGTGTCAAGACCCCCCCCCGCGCCGAGCTCGCTAGAGTCGACCACCAGGCGTATCCCTCCGGCGTCGTAATCGAGGTTCCAAAGGACGATGTCGCGCCCCACGATTTCCTTGAGCTTCGCGAAAGCGGCATCGCATCCCTCGGTCCACTTCCACTCCGCCCCCTTACGCGTCAATGCCCGCATTGGGCTCGCTACTTCCGTGAACCGCTTGATGAACATGCGGACGTAGCTGCACAACCCCAGAAACTGCAGGACGTGCGACACTGTCCGAGGGGTCGGCCATTCAAGAACCTTATTCCGCTTCTTCTCCGCTATTCGCCTCCCGTCGTAGGCCACGACATGCCCCAGCACTTTGAGCGCCGGAACGCAGACCGCCAACTTTTTCCCGGAAACAGTAAGGCCTGCCTCCTCAATTCGGAAGAGGACTCGTTCCAGAGTTTCCGCGTATTCCCAGATGAATCGCCGGATCGCGGGTGCGTCCTCTAAGACCGCGCCCTCATAGTCCGTTCTGGGGCCTTTAATGCCAGCGTCGTCGATGAAGATCTGCACGCCTTCCGGAAGGTCGTCGCGTAGTATCCAGGTCATTTGGGCTTGGTATACCGCCACTGAGTTGGTCGCACCTTGCGGTAGCCGCGTCAGCTGCATCCTTCCTAGCCCGGTTTCAAACGCCGTCAGTGGCGGCGAGTCAGGGTGGAGTTCTCGCTGGTCATATCCCCCCATCACGTCCACCAGCCCGTAGCAAGCGCGCCCGGCCATTGACTCCAGAAATTCTTCAACACGCGGGGGAAGCCCTGCGTCGCGAATAGTGAACGAATTTAGCCTCTGAAGGTCGTGAACAATCCTTAGCGACTTCCCCTCCTGCTTAACGACCGCGAAGATAGGACTCGAGTAGCTTGACGTGGATTGCTTGTAAATCCCCGTCCTCACGCGCTCCCGTACCAGCTCCAGAAAGGGCTCCCGAACGGTACGGGGGATCGGAATCGGCTTGATTTGCCACGGTTCGTGAGGGACAGTGGGAATAACGTAAGGGTCCCCGATCTCACTTCTCAACAACCCGCGCTCGTCCGGTCCAAAAGCAAGTGCCTTCTCCCTTATTACCAATACCAACACCAGCAGATCCATCTCCTCCGCACTCAGCCATCCCGTCGGTCCGAAGTTAAGGGCGTCCACCCGCTCGTCCGTGATTCGCGCCGACCGCGTTACCCATCCATTCTTCCTAAGGGGCGTCTCCCATGGGTCGCGGGACCACGCAATTGGTCGTAAGGGTCCGTTGAGCCCCTGAGGCATTGGCTCGTTCCGCGGCCGGACTTTCCGCGCTACCGGTTTGTACTTGCCCGCATTGCACCGCGCCATCCAGACCCGATCGTCGCCGTCGTAAGTCCTAGTAATGACCAGACCGGGGCTTTTGCCTTTGCTCACGACTGTGGCACGATGATAGGGTTTTCGAAGCGTAGAGCCTTCCGGCGATGCATACTGAGGAATGGGACTTACTTCCGGCACCTGCGCCCCACGCGCGTCCTCCCCCGCCTGCTCCTCATCTGTCGGCCGCCCGTGCAGAGCCGGAGCCTGCTCTGCACGGTTCCCGCGGCCAACTAGGAAAAATCCTCCGCAGGGTAACCCTTACAGTCAACCCCCGTGCCAGACTCTTTGTTGCCGCCAGACACTGGGTCCTGTACCCATTTCCCTCTCCCGTGATCGCAGATCGTTGTCTCGAACCGTGCTCCGAGCGAGTCTTCGACGGCCAGCGCCTCCGTTCCTTCCTCGGCGTTGAAGGCCATTTGGGCTCGGAACCCAAACATGAATGGCCGTCCTAGAATCACGTCTCCGCACTCCACTGAGAGAAATGACAGAGGCTTACAGACCTTGGCGACTTCCACCTCCTCCTCCTCTACTACCCCGTCCACGCGACATTCCCCGCCATTTAACGCCCGAAGACCCATCGCACACTTCCTCCGCACCAGACCGAGCTTGTCCACTAACCTTGATTGGAGCAGGTTGACCATCGACCCGCTATCCACCATCGCCCACACCTTCCGCCCGGCGATGGTCATTGCGACATAAGCGAGCGGAACGGATACCGACTTCGACCGGCACGGCTTGGGATCCATTTCCTCCTCCGCCACGTTAACCCGCTGAACCGTTGTCGGCACCCGACCCTGACCGCAATCTTTCAAGGCCTGGACCATCTCGTCGACGACCGCGGGGGACACCACCGCTAGCTCTCGTAGGGTCAGGGGTATTGGTGAGTCGTTCCCCATTACCCTCCGGACGATGTCCGCGGCCTTCTTCTTTCCCACGGGATTAGAGGATGGCCCGTCCAAAATCGGCACTCGCGCGACTGGCTTCGAAGCCGTTGATTGCTCGTCGACATCCATCGCAATGCGCTCATTTGTCGCCAACGCCCTGACTTCGGCCTCCACTCTTGGAGCTACCCAGGTCCCGGGCGCGGTGACAATCCCGAGCAAGACCCGAGCAGTCTTGGTCTTAGCCTTCGCTCTTTCCCGCACTTGCACCATTGGTGGCGGCTTGTCCTTAGTCAGATCCACCGATTCACCCGTCGGAAATATGTACGTCATCCCGGATGCGCGAACAAGCCCTTCGTCCATGTCCCGAGTGAGATCCTCACAAACTGACTTCCAGTGCCCTCTCACCCCGCAATATGAACATCGCGGCAACCCGTACGATCCGGATGATCCGCTAGGAGGCTGGAACCCTTCCGCCATGTGAGGCGGCACCGCGCGCGGTTGAGAAGGAGCCGCCGGAAACGGTGCGGCTGCCGGAGCTGTAGGAGCCGGTGTCCGGTTGAGGAAAACCCTTATGTCCCGCAGAATCTCCGTTATCTCCCCGACTGATGGTCCCGGAGGCTGCTGGGAAAGTCCGACATGAGAGGGCGTCGACGGCCGCGCGGCCGAAGTTTGGTCGGGGGCCGGCGCCGAGATCGTGACCGATTTCTTGGAGGAAGACGGGTACGTTCGTGCCGTATCCGCGATGAGCTCGTCCAAATCGATTTCGCTTTCCACGGCTTGACGGATAACCGAAAGATCGGGGAGAATCGCGACGCTCCCATCCAACGACCTCTTAACCAGGCCGTGGTCGTACAGGTATTGTTGCACCCTGGAACAAAGCTGGGGCGCAAGATCCCCCAGAAAAGCCCGCTTCATGGCACCCGTCTGACCCGCGACGACCTCGTTCTTTGCAAGTTACCCGTAGATTCGCTCGAACCTTGACATATATTCCACTAATCCTTTGCGCAATCGCACCCCGCCATTCTCGATCGCCTCCTCCGCAGCTCGATCGAAGTCGCTTTCCCGAAACCAAGGTTCACGCTTTCCCCACCTCGCCAACGTCTCGCTTTTCAACTTCCCCCAGTCTTGCCTCTTGTATCCAACCATTTCTTCCACGTCCCGCAGCTTCTCCTCCTCGGTAATGAACAGCACGATAGTCCGAACCTTATCTGCGCCCGACGCGCCCTCCGAGTCCGCGATCCCTTCGAACCTAGAAAGGAACCGCTCGACATCCAAAGTACTGAACCAAAGATGGGGGAAATCCCTCGGCCTCAACCAAACGCGGCGAGGGGCCTCTACCGCCATGTCCGACGACCCTTCCGAGGGAGGAGCGAACCCGCTAACTCTAGGAGCATGAGCGGACGGTGGCGGAGGGGGTTGAGCAGCAGAGACGGGAGTTGGGCGTGGAGGGTAGGGAAGGGGAGCATTGGATCCCGGAGTGGTTGTCGGTAGCATTCTGCGTAATCTTCAAGAGACTGAGAACGGATCGAAATTTCCCGGCCAGACCCCCAGATGTGGAAACTTTAGGGAGGTTATCCTCGAGAAGTTGTCCCTAGTTACGGGATCAATGGTTCTAGCGTCTGTAAGACCGAGATTGCTTCCTTTCCTTTACTCCGAGAGAGAGAGAGGGAGAATGAGATATGTAGATTGATGGATGCTAGGATGCTCCCCCCTACAACCCGAAGTCGAGGGGAAGGGTGTTTGAGCCCTCCCCCTCAACCCTAACCTAAGCACAAGCGCAAAGACAGACTGACAACCATGAAGAAGGAAACCTAGACCCAGAACCCTAACCCATCCCTTAACCCATACCCATACCCTACCCCCGCCAGCTTGCCTGTCATTAAGCGCATCCGGCTCGTCTTTTCGTGGCGCGGCCCTCCGCCGCGCGATACCCAAGATTCGCCGTGCTTGCGCGCATCCACCCAACGCGCCGTCGTGAATTTCCCGTCCCGTGGCCGGCCCGCGCTTGCGCGCGGCTGCCACGCATATAGCCCCGCTGTCGCCCCGCTTCTTCCTTCCCCGACTAGCCGCTCCGAGAACCCGGTCGGCCCAGCTCCATCCATGAGTCGGACATCCAAGCGGGTCGCGGCCCGCTTCCCTTAGTCAGGCCCGGCCCGCAGTCGCGTGCTTGATCCCGCCGCGCCCACTGCTGAGCCCGCAGCGGCTGCTGCTGAACCCGCAGCGGCTACTGCTGAGAACCGGCGTACCCCAACTGCTGAGCCTAACCTACCAGATGCTGAGCGCGCAGGCCGCGACGCAGTCCCCGACCCGAGGCTATATAATGACACCACAACGGCACCTTTCCCCTCCACAGAACTTTCATGGCCTAGAACTGTTTGGAGTACTACACCGTTAAAAATTTCTCTTTGATACAGAAGATTTTATCATCCATATACTCAAGCACATCCTCACGGTCTGCCAAAAAAAACTTTATACAAGTCATAATGTAAAAAACCCAAAACTAGGGAGATTAACAGTAGAGGCAGTGATTTGGAACTTACTCTAAGTTCTGCATCATTGACCTCTGCCTCCTCCTTGGTTTTAGAGGCCCCATACTTTTCCCACAGAGACATAAAGCTTTTCCATGCTTCAACATCATTATTAAAGCAAACTTTACAGTTTGCTTGTATGTTTTTAGACAAATTCCAGAAACAACACTCTCTTGTTTACTCTGGAAAACTAGATTCAATGGCACAAATCAGAGCTTTTTTATGTTCCTTCACAAAGACTTTGGGAAGTCTCTCAGGATCATAAGCAAGGTCCTTTAGTGCATTTACAGACCAACTGTAAAAATCAAAGGTTTCTCTTGTTATAAAGACAAGAGATTTTGTGATTTTTTTGGTTGTCTGCAATTCCTACAACATGCAATAGTGGTATGTTCTACTTATTTGTTTTATAAGTAAAATCCAAAATAGCAATATGATGGAATTTTTTGCAAAGCTTTAATGCCTCAGGGTTGGCCATTAATAGGCCCTCCAAGTGTCACTCTCCACTGAATTTTTTTCAATTAACCCAACCTGAATTACCAATATTTTTGAAGAGGACCTCCATAACACGTTTTCCCTTGAGTTCTGCAAGCATTACCTTACACTTAGTTTTATAGATTGTTTGTTAATCAATATATTTTCTGCTATCAATCTTGCTCAATTTTCCTTCCAGTTGAATAGTATTGAGCCCATCATTCATGCCTTCTTTTAGGTTCACTAAGGCCACCCCAGAGATTCTCCTGAGGTTAGGATGCACTGAGGGGTGTGCAGATGGTTGATGGTTATGTTGATCATGTCTATAGGAGATTTTACACAAGGGTTCTGCCTTTTTGTGACTTTCACGGATTAGAAAATTGCACCCAACCTTCCTTGCGTGAGTTTTCCTTGACTTTTTGGTGAGCAATTTCCCAGAGTAGGAACCATGTTTATCACAGGCTAAATCCACATATTTATCATGCTTTGAGTTGAAAACAGTCAAAGAGTAACCATGCTTCATTTCCCATGTTTGACAATACTTTTGCTCCTCTTCCCTAGTAGGAAAGGCTCTCACAGGAGGTGGTTACAGTGGATCTGGCACCAATTCAATCAATTTTTATGTTACAGTTTCATGTTTATATTGATGGCATGCACTCCATCAGTTTCAATCAACTAAATAAGTCAAAGACCAGAGTAACATAAAATGTTACTCACCACCAGAGGTCATTTCCATTTGTGAAACATTTTATTCCTCAATTTTAACCCTAGATGAGGATGCAATTGGGGCTTCCAATGTTTCATTACCCAATTTTTTTTTCTGCAGCTTTTTTAATGGAAATATCAATTCAGTCCTTCAATGCAGCCATTTCATAAACAGAAGGGCTTGCCACTGTTCCCATAATGCAAAAAAAATTCAATGCTACTTCAGTATTCAATCTAACTTCCAATTAAACAACTACAAAGTTTTCTCACTTTTTATTTGAGAAGGATCAAGTTTTGTGGGATGTTTTTTTGGAGTTTCACTTTACTTTCAATGATTTGGTTGGCAGTTTCACTTCATTTCACTTCACTTTCACTTTGGGATTGCTTGGTGTGGTCCAACAGTCCCACAAAGTATGTGTTGATCCCAAATTTAGGTTGATGCAGCCCAAATGTTGGCCCAGGGGGTCCCAAAAATTCTTTCCCAACCCCCAGGGGGTCATATACCCCCAAAATCATGTCAAAATAGCCATTTATGGGGGTAAACAACCCAAAAATGCCATTTACAGGGGGTATACAACCCCTTCAGGCTTGGGTGTGTTCAAAACAACCCTTTGGACGCGTGTAGACACATTTATGGGCCCCCACAGGTCCATTGGGCTGTATAGGGCTGTACATAGCTCCCACATGACTTGGATTTGTGAATTTATTATCACCAAAAAATAGGATTATGGGTGATATTGTTAAAATTTCACTATTTCAGGGATAATGATGGCAAACTTTCTTTCAAAGGTAAAAAAAAAATATTTAAATATCTTGATGTGGTAATCTCAAATTTTCTGTTGCATCAAATGTTACTTTTTGCTTGCAGTAAGCTTCATTTCAAATGCTTCATTTACAAATTATTGTTACAGTGAGATATAACTTTTAGAAAAAGGATAATTTATTGAAAAATTGGTTCACGTTATGGATTATGACTGTAATTCAGGAAATGTATTTGGAAACTTTTATGATGCTAGAAAAGAGACTTCAAAAATCTCTTGAAGTATTTTATGGCTCAAAATCTTGACACCAAACCAATTTTTTAATCTTTAAATTTGACTGCAATCAATAAAACCCATATCCTGATATTTGTTCAATTCAGAACAAAATTTAAAATAGATATGAAAAACCTATGTGCTGTTTCTTTTTGAGGAACTTCTTGATTAGCACATTCAGAGTTGATTATGGAATTGCATGATTGATTATTTGAATATTTATCAATAGATAAATTTGCCCAGGAGGGGAGTAATTCATGAAACCATCATGCCAAATGGTTGAAAGAATGTTGGCCATGATGCTTTTTGATAAAAAAATTTTTTAAAACAATTAATGCTGTTGTGTATATATAAAGGGGTACATCATAAGAATTTTTTTGATCATTAAATACTGATTTAGGCTTGTAAATTTTCAGAGCCATGGTGCACTTAGCCTAAGTGCACCATGCGCCTGAAGAAAACTAGTTGAGCATGTTTTTGGGTGCCCAAAATCCAACATCAATTGTTTTCCATCTTTTAAAATTTGTGAACCTATTCCAGAAACCACCAAATCAAATAACAGACATGGCCACATCAAAAAAGAACTAAGTGTCCCACTATTGGAAATCCATAAACAACTTAACTTTTAATTTTTTTCCACAAGAATCATTGCTTGCTCATGTCTTAAGATAAGCCTAGACACAATCTGGAATAACCAAAAATATTTCCAAATTATATTTAAATATAATCAAAGGTTTTCACTCTCCAAAGAATCAAAACTTGGGGGACTAAATATAAAAAAAGCTACCCATCCACTCCTAAGATCACACCAGAGTAATTTGTTGAGGTTGAACCTGGTAACATGATATATCACCACAGTACAGAGGCTGTGCAGCTGAACCTAGAACAGTAATACCAAACAACCCTGGCAGCCACAAGAATCTGTAGCCTATTTTGTGAAGGCAGCACTCTAGTATGTTTCTCAGTCTATCTGAGGTTTTGTTTCAGCTGGCTACTATTCAGAACCAACTGGCTAAAGCCCCCAAATATAAAACTGAATAAAAAATAATAATAAATACAAAAATATGGTGTAAGACTCCAAACGGCGCAGGGTGTTGGCAGTTCTGTGGAGGGGATAGGTGCTTTTTTAGGCTGCCCTCCTGAGTGTTAAAAAAATATTTAAATGTAACCAAGATCAAAGTCCAGAACCTAGTAAACGGGGAACCAAAAGGAAGAGGATAAAAGATTGTAGTGGTTGGTAGCTGGGAGACAACACTATCTGAGGCAAGATGATGTTGGGGAAAACTTGAATAGAAGGAGTCAAGAATTGTTCAGAGTTCAACAAGACAAGGCAATTGTGAGTGACAACGCCCACAAGCTAATAGCTCTGGTTGTCAGCAGAAGCTTAGGAAAGATCAACTCAATCCCAAACAACCTCCAGGTTCTCAATGAACCTGCCCAACTCTCCGCAATCAAGCGCTTGAAGGGTACCAGATAACTGTGGGTGGCTGAACAAGACAAAGCTAATTGTTTGAAGAAGCTCTAGAAGCAAAACAATAACTGATTCAAACAATAATAACCCAACACTTCTCAAGGGACTCAAGAGTAGCGTTGTGGTGCCCCATCCTGGACACCCTGGCCGCCTTAAGACCTCAATTCATAAACTGTTGCGCAAACATACCGCCCGGCTGAACAACTTATCCTCAGGCTCATCCAACTATTATTTACCCGCGCGCGCCCAGCGCCGCGCCGCGCTGTGCTTCCATTATCCGCGTCACGCGCCGTGCCGCGCTCCTTTCATCCGCGCGCGTCGTGCGTCCTTTATCCGTGTTGCTTGTCATCTCCGCCGTTGTTATAGCACGTCCTCATCTTTGTTTTTGCGTTTCTTCGTCTTTGTCGTTGCGCCTTCCAATCTCCTCATTGCTACCGTTGCGCGGCGCTCATCCATGATCTACTGAATCCATCCCGACCGCACCCGCAAGCATTTGGCAGATCCTTGACCAACGCGAGTCACCACATGGTTGCCTTCCCTTTTTCGCTCTATTTGTAGAATCCGTTGTATATAGTCTAACAGGGCCTCCTTCCCATATAAGGAGGGGCTCTCCCCTGCCTTTTGGCCCATTATCCGAGAATCCCAGCATTCCAGCATCACATCATCATAAGCAATTTATCCGTGGGCATCCTTCCCCACTTATCTGAGCAAATTATTCGGGTATATCTATGATTGCCCCTTGATCCTTTGAGCCTCCATACTCATTTGATTGAAGAGGTTTTATTAAGCTTAAAACCTGGAGTGTTATACCTCCCTTCTTCTTTGAGGTTGAATTTCGCCACGCTATTCTTGAGTTCCTTGAGAAGTGTTGGGATATTCTTGCTCAAATTCGTTATTGATTTGCTTCTAGAGCTTCATAAAAAAATTGCTTTTGTTTTGTTCAGCCTCCCACAGTTATCTGGTACCCTTCAAGCGCTTGATTGCAGAGAGTTGGGCAGGTTCATTGAGAACCTGGAGGTTGGTTGGGATTGAGTTGATCTTTCCTAATCAGCTGCTGACAACCAGAGTTATCAGCTTGTGGGCGTTGTTACTTACAACTGCCTTGTTCTATTGAACTCTGAACAAACCTTGACTTATTTGTTCCAGTCTTTCCCTGCACCACCTTGTCTCAGATAGTGTTGTTTCCATCGCTACCGACAACTCTTATCCTCTTCTCTTAGTTTGATTTCTCACCCATAAGGTTCTGGACCTTGATTCCGGTTACATTAAAATATTATTGTAACTCCTAGGAGGGCAGCCTAAACAGCACCTTTCCCCTCCACAGAACTGCCACGGCTTATCACCGTCTGGAGTCTTACATTTGGTCCCCCGGGCTGGGATCAAACCAGAAACCTTGGGATTTACAGTCCCAACTTGAAGAATCAACTCCGAAATCCTATCCAATTTCTCTTTCTTTTTCTGTTTGTTCTTTTTTTTCCAATCCGTGGAGGCAACTTGGTCTAGAAGTAAGTCCTCCCAATTTGTGCACCGCTCGGGCAAGATACTTGTCGTTTTTGGCGAAACCCTACTCTTGCCACACTCGTGAGCCACTTTGGAAATCTGCTCTTTGGATCCCCTAGGAACTCTGTTATTCAATATGGCATCCCCCGCTACTCCAACCACCTCTGTTTGACCTAAGATGGTAAAGATCAAACCCCAGAACAAGAACTGAGGCTTCAACGATACAAATGTCAAGCGATTCTTGGACTCCTACGAAATGGCTGCTGAAGTAGATGGAGCTAGTGAATTCGATATGGCTTATCAGTTGCGATTCTTTATCTCCTCAGATGAAGTTATGGAGGTAATCGAGTCTTTTGAGGGATTTGAATCCCATAACTGGACGCTTCTCAGGGAGGCTATGTTGGCATACTGGGGTAAAATAGATGTGGCTAGGTTTACTCTGCAGGATTTGGATGCTCTGGTTTCTCAGTGGATCTCCAATGGTGGCATTTCTTCAGCCTCTGACCATCAGATTTTTAGAAAGTCTTGGGATTCCATTCAAAACTATCTTATCCAAAACGATCACATTGACACAGTGGACGAAATTCGAGCAAAGTTCTTCCAATCTTTTTCATCGGCTGTGCAGGAAAGGATTAAAGAAGAACTGGTCAAATCTGGATCCATGATTACTACCAGGGATAATCGATTCAAGCTCCCTGTTTTTCTTACCCTTAGGAGTACTGTGGATAAAGTCATGAAAGGTCAAACTGCTCTTACCTTTGAAAAGCCTAGAACTACTGAACCAGTCCATGCTCCTTCTTTTAAAGAGTCGAACGATATTATGATTAAAATGGAGGCAGATCGTAGGCCTAAAGCAGATCCTAATTCCAAACGAGAACCTACTACTATAGATGAAATCACCAAGTTACTTAGAGCCTTTGAGAACAAAATAGATCAAAAGATTTCTTCACTAGCTACTCCTAAAACTCCTTCTTCTGTCCCCAAAACAACTCTGGTCTGTTACTACTGTCATAGGGAAGGCCATGGAACGGGACGATGTCAAGAACTTCAGAAGGACTTAAAGGAAAAGTTGGTTGAGCAGAGGGGAAACAATTACTTCCTCCCTAATGGTGCCCTAATCCCTTTTGACTCGTCTCGCCCTATCCAACATGTGGTGGCCTCTTACCAGCCATCACCTCCTGTGAAAGCATCTCTTGCTTCCTTTGAATTTTGATCATCCTGTGGTACCCTCCAACCTTGGTATCCTCCAGCTATTTCTTCCTCTAGTCTTGCTGGGACTACTTATCAATCTGATCCGGCCAGGAAACAACATGAGGAACCTAAACCTCATAAGGCTCCTTCCTTGCCAACTTCAATCCTTCGAAAACCCGTTAAACATCGATCAACACTTGAGCCTCCTTCCTCTGATGTAGAAGACATGGAGGTGGAAAAGGAACCACTCACGGAAAGGTTCCCAGATCACCCTGATCCTTCTCCCTCACCTCAACCTTCTAATCCTATCTTAGATTCTGCGTCACCTGAACTTCCTCCCCCCACCCAGCCCAAAGTTTGATTTGAAAGAGGCATCTCCAAGGATCACCCCAATGCTTTGGAGGGAGTATTAAAGAAAATTTCTGATCTCAAAATTCCTGATCTATCTGTGGCTGAACTCCTATAAATCTCTCCATCTGTTGCTGAAGGAATGAAGAAATGGGTCTCTTGTCAACGTGTGGAAATTGGCCCTGAAGAACTCAAAGTCTCCTCTGGCACTTTAATGGAGGACTCTGGTGGAACCAGTCCTTCTATAGAATCCAATCTTTATTCCTGTCCCCTTGGCTTTCTTCCTTGTTATCTTGGTGACTCAGCTAAAACTGTTTCTCCTCTTGTGGATTCTGGATCTCAGCTTAATTTAATCTCGGATTCTATGGCCTGCAAGCTCAAACTTAGTCCTAGGGTCAGCTTCAACTCTGCAGTATATGGGATAGGAAATCAAGCTTGTGAACTGGTTGGTATTGCTGAAGATGTACCGGTCAGGATTGGTCGAAATATCGTTGGAACCTGCCATTTTTGGATTACTCGTTTGGACAGTCCTATGATCTTGGGACAACCCTTCTTAATGGACTTTGGTGCAACCCTGATGTTTTCTGATCAAGTTGGGGAGAGAATTCTTCTCCCTGATGCTGATGGCAGAAAAATTGAAGTTCCTCTTTGCTCTTTGGATTCTGGTTGTTGGGAAAGAGATTTTCCTGGTCATTCTCCCAAATCATCTTTTAAGGGGAAGCAGAAGGATAACTCTAGTTCCTCTCATTTTTTAGGGGAATAGTTGATCCTACCAATGATTGTAGTTCTTTTCAGCCTCAGACTGCAACTCAAGGGTCAACTCCCATCCCTCAGGCTTATTTTTCATTCCTTTCATCATTCTCTTCTGAGCTCAAGAATATTAAAAAACAAAAACATATCAAAATAGAAAAATCCAAAAATATTTCTTCTCCATCTCCTTCTCTCTCTGGATCTGTTTTGTCTCCTTTTCCTTCTGCTTTTAAGTCTGATCAATCTTCTCTCAGTTCCAGTTTGAATCTCCGCAATGAGTCTAAACTAGATCCGAATTGCAATTCCGTTTTTGGTGACTTTGGTATGAAGGAATATGGGCTGCAGTGGAGCCAATTTGGGGTACAAGTAAGTCCTCCCAATTGTGCACTGCCAGGGCAATCTTTTACCGTCATTTTCGAAACCCTACCTTGTGCCACACATGTGAGCAACGTATTATCTCCTGGTTCTCCTTTTATGGAAAAGGCACCCTTCAAGGATATTGCAGAACATCGGACTTGGAAGATGTTGGAACTTGGACTCAGCTTTTGTAATCAAGTCTCTCTGGTCAACTCTTGGAGGAAACAAGAAATTCTCTCTTTTGCCACTCAGTATAAACCAGTTGCTAAAAAGATCCAACCAGTCAACCAGCCTATGCCTCTCAGCCTCAATCCTCCCCTTATGCGTCCTCCTCTATCTTGCAATCCTTACTGTGGTCTTCCTCAATCTCTTACCGGTCCCTTTGTGCCTAATGGACGGGTCACTGAAGAACGTCTGAAGGTGGTCAACTTTGGTCCAGATGGATGGCTTCTTCCTGATGAGTTAAATTTAATTAAAAATGTCTCATCTCTAAGAGAAAAATATATTGCTTTCTGTGAAGAAGAGAGAGGTCTTTTGCAAGAATCCTATGGCCTCCCTTATATCATCCCTGTAGTTGAACATGATCCTTGGCAAAGGAAAAAGATCCCTATCCCTGCTGCTAAAGTTGACAAATTTGTCAAGTTGGTCCGGGAAAGAGTTCGAAATGGCCTGTATGAACAGTCAACTTCTAGTTACTCCAGCCCCATATTCTGTGTCCTCAAGAGTAATGGTAAACTTAGAATAGTTCACAATCTTCAACCTCTTAATAAAGTTACTATTAAAGACTCTGGTATCCCTCCTGCTACTGAAGAATTTGTTGAATCCTTTGCGGGAAGAGCTTGCTATGGTCTAGGGGATATTATGGGTGGCTATGACAAACAATCCTTACATCCTATTTCTTTTCCTCTCACTACTTTCAACACTCCTCTTGGTCGATTTCAACTTACTCGATTGCCTCAAGGAGCCACCAACTCGGCTGCAGTCTATCAGGCTCAGATGATGTGGATCCTCCAGGATGAAATCCCTTATCATGCTGGTATCTTTATTGACGATGGCGGAATTAAAGGTCCAGTATCTGACTATGATAATGAGCTCTTACCTTGGCATTCAGGAATTTGTCGTTTTATCTGGGAATATGCTACTACCTTGGAGAGGATTCTGTTTCAAATCGAGGAATCTGGCCTTACTGTCTCTGGATCCAAACTGGCGGCTTGTGTCCCTGCTCTGGAAATTGTTGGTCATGTGGTCTGCAAGGAAGGAAGAAGGATGGCACCAGCCAAAGTCAACAAGATCATCTCTTGGCCTACCCCAATCAATCCAACTGAAGTTAGGGGCTTTCTAGGTGTTGTCACTTATGTTAGAATCTTTATCCCATCTTTATCCAAAATCTGTGCACCCTTGCGTCGTCTAACCAGAAAAGATGCTGAATGGATTTGGACCCAAGATTGTGAATGCGCTTTCCAGCGACTCAAAAGGATAGTTGGTAAAGACATAGTTTTGAAAAAGATCTCTTATGGACCTGGAGCTGGCAAGATCAAGCTGGCTGTTGATTCTAGTTATCAATCTGTTGGGGCCGTCCTTACTCAGGAAGATGAAAATGGTTGGGACCGTCCTGCTCTTTATGAATCTTTGTTGTTTTCAGATGTAGAATCTAGATACTCCCAGCCCAAACTGGAACTCTGTGGTGTGGCTTGAATGATGAAGAAACTTCAAACCGTTCTCTGGGGCCAACATTTCGAATTGCAAGTTGATGCTCAATCCATCATTGAAATGATCAACGCTCCCAGTCTTCCCAATGCTCCTATGACTCGTTGGGTGGCCTTTATCCAGCTTTTCTCTTTTGATATTGTTCACAGGCCTGGAAAATCTTTCACCATGCCTGACGGTTTATCTCGGCAACCTCTTGGGGACAACGAATCTGATGTTGGAACCAATTTCAATGAAGAGGAACCTTTAATTCGACCTATTTTCTCTTTTTCTTCACAAAATTATTCTGGCTTTCAACAAGGCTTCTGGTTTAAATTAGAGCAGTACCTTTCAACTCTTCAAAAACCTCCTGATCTCTCTGCTAAGGAATTTCGAAATCTTAAACAAAAGTCTTCTAATTTTTTTGTTCAAGGCTCTAGACTTATGAAGAGGGGCAATCCTTGTGCTCTTATTGTTGTTACTATTCCCTCTAAACAAGATTCTATCCTTGAAAGTCTCCATGAAGGCCTTGGTCATCGTGGGGAAACTGAAACTTATCAACGATTATCCGAATGATTCTGGTGGCCATCTTTGAAGAAATCCGTCTCCCAATGGTGCAAGAGTTGTCAAGTTTGCCAAAAACGTGATCTTAGGCGCCCAGCCAAAATTCGTTATCCTACTGGGGAGTCCACTGTCTTTGGAAGGATTGCTATGGATGTGGTTCATATTAAGGCAGGTGGTGCTAAGTACCTCATTGTGGCTAGAGATGATTTTTCTGGATGGGTTGAAGCGAAATTTCTTAAGAACCTTAGCTCTGAATCAGTGGCAGCTTTCCTCTACGAGACCTGGACAATGCTTTATGGCCTGGCTTGATCTTACTCTACTGATGGTGGCTCTGAATTTGGGGGCAAGCTTGCTGAAATGATCCAATCCCTTCCTGGACAACATAGAGTTACTACTCCTTATTATCCTGAAGGACAAGGCATGGTGGAACAAGGCCATGCCCCTTTGAAGGCTGCACTTGTTAAACTGGCTGTTGAAAGTGGCAAGAATTGTCGCAAATTCCTTCCTCTTGTTCTCTTTTCTGATTGAATCTCAACCAAAAGGACTACTGGCTACTCACCTTATGAAATCATCTTTGGTCAAAGAGAAGTCCTTCCTTTGGATCTGGAAATGGAATCTTTCTTGGGTATCTCTTGGGAAGAGGTGTCCTCAACCACTGATCTGTTAGTTGCTAGATCCAAGCAACTGGAGGGAAGTGAAGACGTTCGTGATGAAGCTTATCAAACAATGATGGAGGCCAGAGCAAAATCCGTCAAGTATTGGGAGGACAAGCACTCTAATCAAATCAGGGAGCCCTTGAACCCTGGTGACCTTGTTTTAGCTTATAATTGATCTTTGGAAACCCAGTGGGGCAAGCTTTTCTCTAATCGTTGGAATGGCCCTTATCAAGTGGTTCATCAAGTTAGGGGTGGATCTTATGTTTTGGAGGAGCTGGATGGTACTCGGTTGGCCAGAAGGTTCTCTGCTGATCAAGTCAAGAAGTTCCATTGTCGTGGGGGCAACTTATCTCAGAAGTAAGTCCTCCCAATTGTGCACCACCAGGGTCATTTGCTGCGTTTTTGTTGTAAAACTCTACTGTATGCCACATATGTGAGCACCTGGGACGCCCTCCTTGTTCTATTCCTGCCGCTTCTAGGGTTCATTTGGAAGAATCAAGATATTTTCCTCAACCCTTCAACCACTCTCAAGATCAAAATGGCCATTCTTCAGTTTCAATCATCTGTCTTTCCTTTCTTTTTTTCTATGGCATAAAACTTGGGAGCAGACTAGGGACAGTCTGTAAGTTGGGGAGAGATGTGGTGCCCCATCCTGGACACCCTGGCCGCCTTAAGACCTCAATTCATAAACTGTTGCGCAAACGTACCGCCCGGCTGAACAACTTATCCTCAGGCTCATCCAACTATTATTTACCCGCGCGCGCGCGCCGCGCTGCGCTTCCATTATCCGCGTCACGCGCCGCGCCGCGCCGCGCTCCTTTCATCTGCGCGCGTCGCGCGTCCTTTATCCGTGTTGCTTGTCATCTCCGCCATTGTTATAGCACGTCCTCATCTTTGTTGTTGCGTGTCTTCGTCCTTGTCGTTGCGCCTTCCAATCTCCTCATTGCTACCGTCGCGCGGCGCTCATCCATGATCTACTGAATCCATCCCGACCGCACCCGCAAGCATTTGGCAGATCCTTGACCAACGCAAGTGACCACATGGTTGCCTTCCCTTTTTCGCTCTATTTGTAGAATCCGTTGTATATAGTCTAACAGGGCCTCCTGCCCATATAAGTAGGGGCTCTCCCCTGCCTTTTGGTCCATTATCCGAGAATCCCAGCATTCCAGCATCACATCATCATAAGCAATTTATCCGTGGGCATCCTTCCCCACTTATCTGAGCAAATTATCCGGGTATATCTATGATTGCCCCTTGATCCTTTGAGCCTCCATACTCATTTGATTGAAGAGGTTTTATTAAGCTTAAAACCTGGAGTGTTATACCTCCCTTCTTCTTTGAGGTTGAATTTCGCCACGCTATTCTTGAGTTCCTTGAGAAGTGTTGGGATATTATTGCTCAAATTCGTTATTGATTTGCTTCTAGAGCTTCATAAAAAAATTGCTTTTGTTTTGTTCAGCCTCCCACAGTTATCTGGTACCCTTCAAGCGCTTGATTGCGGAGAGTTGGGCAGGTTCATTGAGAACCTGGAGGTTGGTTGGGATTGAGTTGATCTTTCCTAATCAGCTGCTGACGACCAGAGTTATTAGCTTGTGGGCGTTGTTACTTACAACTGCCTTGTTCTATTGAACTCTGAACAAACCTTGACTTATTTGTTCAAGTCTTTCCCTGCACCACCTTGTCTCAGATAGTGTTGTTTCCATTGCTACCGACAACTCTTATCCTCTTCTCTTAGTTTGATTTCTCACCCATAAGGTTCTGGACCTTGATTCCGGTTACATTAAAATATTATTGTAACTCCTAGGAGGGCAGCCTAAACAGCACCTTTCCCCTCCACAGAACTTCCACGGCTTAGCACCGTTTGGAGTCTTACAGCGTGGCAGAATTCAACTTCAAAGGAAGGGAAGGGAGGTTTAACACTCCAGGTTTTAAGCTTAATAAAACCTCTTCAGTCAAACATGACTGGTTCCAGAAAGATAATAAAAGGGTGATCAGGACCAGTATGGTTGGATAAAGGGCTCAGGAGTGGTGTAACACACTCAAGAATTTGATTAGACAAATTCTTCTTCAACCAGCAAGGCTATTGGTTGGTGATAAGGATCAAGGATCAAGGGTTTGAGTATGGAGGCTCAAGGATCAAGGGGTATTCACAGATATCTGATGAGATTAGTGGATTATGCTGATTCCATTCTGCTGATTCAATGCTCCCATCAATTTTCAAAAAGGCAGGGGAGAGACCCTCCTTATATGGGCAGGAGGCCCTGTTAGACTATGTACAACGGATTCTACAAATAGAGCGGAAAAAGAAAGAAAATCAGGTGACAGAAAAAGTTTGATCACGCGGGCCGGTGGAAACCCTTCTCATCCCTTCACCATCTCTTGCTTCCATCCGTGGATGGATGCGCACCACAACACCGGAATCACCCACCCCTTTTCCAAAGGCGGATGGGGTGGGAAAGGAAAATGAACTGGACCGCTGCAGATGTCCGCGGGCGGTAGTTGACACTCTCCACCCCTTTTCCAAAGGCGGAAGACGGTGGGAGAGTCCCAGGAAGGGTGACGGATGAAGTACGTGAGAGCGTGGATCAACGGACAGGAGATTGGCTTGAGGCAATTGAGTAAATCCTGACAGGCTTGAGATTGACAACTGATAGATTGAGTGAGGTGGGAGATTGATGGGTCCGAGGATTGGACAAGCGCTTGGAGGCGCAGTCGGGATGGGTTTGGTAAAGTATGGATGAGCAACGTGCAACAATGACGGATGAGCGGCGGCAACAATGATGATGAGCGGCGGCAATGATGATGATGAGCGGCGCGGAACAATGACGGATGAGCGGCGGGCAACAATGATGATGAGTGACGTGCAAGGATGATGATGAGCGGCGGGACGCGCAATAAGGATGAGCAACGCCCGACGGGCGAGGATAAGGATGAGCGACGCACAATGGCCAAGGATAAGGGACGCGCAAGGACAAGGATGAGGACGTGCAAGGATAAAAAAATTTTTTTTTTCAAGGTGTCCCAAATGGTGCACCACAACAGAAATAATCAATTAAAATAAAAATTAAGAAATAAAACCTTAACCTGTAATAAATCTTAAAATATTATGAAAGAAATGGATTTGTGGTGCCAATTTAGGCAGGGTCACCCACTGGAACCACCCCCAAAAATTTACTCCTTCAGGTTTAACCATATTTCACCTCTGTACCCTCCCATCACATCCTTAGGTATGGGTTCCTGACCAAGAATTTGGTCTGAAACCCATAATTATGTCTAGTTTAGGAGCTTTGGACAAAAAACTTTTTTGCCATAGCCCGGCAAGCAGAGGAATCCCTTCTGCAACCGTGCCAAGGAGCTAGGGCACGCGCTGGCCCCGCAATTTTCCATAGCCCCATGCGCAGCCGCATACCTTCTGCAACTGCATGGAGGAGCTACAGCATGCGCAAGCCCTGTTAGCAGTCAAGAAACTACCTTGTGCAAGCCAGAAGTAGTTGCTAGTCAGCGACTACCCCGTGTGGCAGTTGCCACTTGCTCCTGGGGGTAGTCAAGCAACTACCGCATGAGGCAGTTGCTACCAACTCCCACAGGTAGTCAAGCAACTACTGCGCAAGGCAGTTGCTACCAACTCCAGTGGGTAGCTACTGCGCAAGGCAGTTGCTACCAAATACCGTGCGTGGCGGTTGCTACCTGTTTCCAGCCCCGCAGGTAGTTGACCAAATACCTTGCGCGGGCCCCTAGCAACCAGCCGTACCATTGCGCAAGGCAACCAGCCGGCTCACTGGAAAGCCCCCCCCCCACTCCCAAAATGGAAACAGGCTGTAGGGTACCACCTATACACCCTACAGCCCTGTTCCACACCACATGGGTGTCAGCCATGAGACAATTAAATGTGTCCAAATGTCTGCATAACTCATATGTCTTGCTGGTATAGTGGTGAATTACTAACCTCACCTTACATTATCTGACACCAAGGTGACTAATTCAAACCACCATGGATACAAGAATGATTAATGATCAGGAGTTTTAGAATTATATAATAAATTTTTATAATATTTTATAATTATGTTTTTATGAGTATTTATTATGGAATTAAAACCTTGATAATGTATATTATCAAGATGAGGATCCAATATAACTTTGAATTTAGTTATGAGGACTCGGATGCATCCCAACTATTTATAAATAACTCCCCAATAAGTTCCCTTCCTTGGGGGACAAGCTATAGTGATTAATTTAAGCTATACTCTCCACTCTGTATAAACCAATCACATAATCTTAATATTATCCCCCTTGGGGATGTGATTATACTTTGATAAACTCTCCTGAGCCTTGAAAGAGTCCACTAAGAGGGCCCTAGGCTTAGTTTTATCTAACTTTTGGGGTATGTAAATAGGACCCTTTACATTGAAAATCCCCCCCAATGAGTACTAGTACCCTATTTCTCATTGGGCAGGATGTGATGTGGTTCTGAGCCCTTGAGGACAAAACCAGGGAGAGGCTAGCTCTCCCCTGATGATTTATTGATTCCCCTGAGGGCTCCTGTTACCTTTAAAGAGGAGGGTCTTCACCCTATTTCCCCTTCCTCACCAGTTATATATTATTATTTATTTTTAAGAGAATATGGCAAGAGTTGACAAGCCCGTTAAACTTAGTCTCAAGAGGAGATTGAGTGGGGCTATAAACTTTATTATTATAATCAATTAATAAGCTTATTGGAAACTCCAATTTTGAGTGGAAGGTCTGAATTGGAGTAGTAACCCTTGTGTTTTACTACTATAAAGGGTGTGAGCTTATTTATAAGAAAAGCTCCTTTGAGCTTCATTTATTTGGAGCCAGGCCCCTTGCCTTTTATAAAGGCTTAAGGTGTGGCTTTTTTACTCATAATACCTTGGTATTGTTTGAGTTTGTGAGCTTTTAGCTGTTGTTTGAGTTATTTGAGTCAAAAACTGACATTGATATTGTTTTTGTATTGTTTTTGCAGGTTTAACCACGGCTAAGTATAGCAGTAAAGGTTATATCCCTGAAAATGGGGCCCAAAGAGCTCCACCATGTGGTGGGGTATAGTATGAAAACAGATAAACCAACAAAAAATCTGGAAAAATGGGCCCTGCACCTTTTTTAAAACTATATCAAAGGTTGTTAGTGCCCCTGTAAAAGGGCCTGTACTGTAGGTTTGGACTCAAAAGAGTACATGTTAGGTACTGTAACACCCTGAGAGTGTGTAATAAGGATAAACAGGGGCCTAGCTTTGTTCTAGATGGCTCACAAGGTACCAAACACCCATACAACAGCCCCCTTCTGTCCCTGGTAACTAAAAATGTACACAACTAATCATTACTAGGAGTTTACTTTCCAATTAAGTGACTGTAAAACACCCCAACATGGACAAAAGAGCCTCAGACTCAAAATATTCTTTCAGAATGGGGTCCCCAGAGCATGTTTTCAAACCCCTGGCTTCACAAAACCATGACTTATATTTAAAAATATCAATTGAATACTACTTCTTTGGTAGATACAATGAGGTCATTAAGGGTACAGAAACATGTATCAAGCCCCAAGCATGATGACATAGGGCTTCCTGTACCTCTGTTGTGACCAGAGCAGGTCTACACAAACACACTGATGGCTCCCTGGCCTCAGAACTAGCCTGGGCCACCCTCCTTTGGCTGGTAAAAAGACTGCACCATGAGGGGACCCAAACAATATAAATAAAGGCTCTTCCCCCAGCCATTTCTAACTCATTTATCCAGTCATATAGTCATTATTGCTTCAAATATTTCCTTCCTAAAGCCATTAAAGCCTTATAATAAATAATTGTGTGATCCTGGACCACTTTCTGATAAAATTATAGACAAAACTCTTGAGTCCTTAATTTTTGGCCAAAATCAATATCCAACCATCCAGGGCCTGCCTCAGCACCAGCTTCCAGTACCCTGAATGCCTGAATATTGGTCCATCCATCAAGCATAAGTCCGTATCTAGACCTAGTAAGTGATCCTGCTGACCTATACTCTTTTTTTAGGTTTTGCATAACCCAAACCCCAAGGAAATTACACACACCCTTCTTGAAAGGAGTCCTTGTTAACCCCACAGGCACCACAATTGCACCTATATTGTCCTTAAAAGACATATACCTGTGTTCTGTAGGGTTCAACAACTCCCTTAAGTTCTTGGCCCCTCCTTTTAAGGTTATTTTCATAAATATATAAATAAATTTAAACCTTATAGCCAAAATATATCTCTGGCATTTTTTAAACTTTTTACTCTAAGCTTTTCATCACCTCTAGTAGCTAGAAGGAGCTAGTCCCTTGGCATCTAGTAGGCTAAAAATTGGGGGTTTTTCCGGTAAACAACTGATATAATTATTGATCCTGTGCCATTTTTAATAATTTTTTTATAATTTTTCAAAAATTAACCAAAAATTTTGAAAAATCATTATAGATTACCAAACTTTAAAAATACTTAAAAAATACTAAAAAAATCTGAAAAAATAAATTTCTGATATTTTTCCGGAATCCTTACTCTGCAGTGGACTTAAAGGCCAACAAAAAACTTATTTAATACTATTTTAAACTCCTAAAACTTTGAAAAGAAGAGTATATCAAAAATTACAAACCAACTGATTGGGAACTTCTATCTCCTTTAGAACAGAAGAAATTGATTGCTCTCAACTCAAAACTCAGAGAGGAACAAGAACTTGTAGAAAGGCTTCTTTCCAACCTCATCTTGAAGTATCATAGAGATTGTGCTAAGAATCAACCCCATGCTCACATCAGATTCAAGTTATCAAAAAGTGAGATTTTTTTGAAAAATTTCTTCAAACATTTTTTTATTATAAACTAAATTATAAATTTTATATATGGTGCTCTCTAATTTCTGGACCCCCAACTGCCCCATCAACTCCAACTGCTTCCACTGATGAAGTAGCAGCCCCACCAGTTACCACTCCTGTGATAGTACCCAACTACCCTGTCATAGAAGCTCCCATCCAACCTAGGTCCCCAACCAGAGAAGAATCTGTGGCCATTCCAAAATCAGATATTAAACCATATTATCTCACTTAATTTAAGCATTTATCTAAGTTACTGATTGATTTTAATAAAAATGTCTAGAATCAGAGGACCAGATGGATGCTTCACCTCTCTCACCCACTCCAGAGCCAAGCGGAATAATCCATCCATTGACTCTACAAAGAATGAAAGACCTGGGTATACAGCCAATCAAGAGGATCTCATCCCCAGATCCTCTTCCCAGCTCCTCCTTCTGAGCTCCCTCTCAAGGACAGCAAGAGGAGTCCAGGAAAATGCTAATCAAGGAACACATGTCCTTGTGGAAAAAGGTAATGCAAGCGGAGAAAGATGACAATGTGAAGATCCAGGTCTTCTATATTGCAGGCAGGCCAAGATTTCCCAAAAAGCTTTGCAAAAGTTCATAACCAAGCAGGAGCTAGAGGAGTATGTGAAAGGGTGGAATCCTTGGGACCACCTCAAGAAAATCCAGCCCCCTCCCAACAAAAAGGGAAAGGTAAGATCCTCTTTGTCACATGACCACCCCCCCTACTATAGGGCAATTCTTAGATGATTGTGAGGGCAAAGGAATGCCAAGTGCAAGGACAAGTGCAAATAGCAAGACTCAGTTGCAAAGTGCAAACTTGTTTATGCCACTCAAAAAACCGCAAGAGGGATGGAATGTGTTCCGAAGAAGGAAACTCAACCTGAGTCCAATGTGATAACTAGGTTGTAGAAAAATGCAAGAACGTATGAAATTAACTAACTGAGGAGACAATCATCAGGAAAGGGGATAGCCCTTATAAGGTAATCCAAAGTGACTAGATACAACCTGGTGATGAGCTAACTACAGTTGAAGCGGTGAGGCAATGAATGACAGGAACGAGATAGGAAATGAAGCAGTAGTACATTATCCAAGGTCATAGCATAAGTGCAAGACAATAGAATCTGAGTGCATACTTGTATGACAAATTGGGACAGGAGCGAGTGATGTTGAAGGTAATGCAAATGAGAAGTAATAGTGTATGCAGGGTAGGGACTAGTCCAATTGCAAACTGTACAGTCATGATGGCTTAGTTAGACGTAGATGCAAACTAACAAAAAATGCGTGACCAAAGATGGAAGTCCAAGGCTGTTGATTGGCCAGGGAAGGAGATTGGATCTCATAATGGATGGCCGACCGGTATTGAGTTAACTGCAAAGTTTGCAAGTATATACTGAGTTGTTTGCCGGGATTGGAAGGTCAACGCGAGCCAGAGGAAGTAGCGGATTGCACCGTTGATGTTGTGCTTTATTTGTGTCACGCTATTAGACTGAGGTAGATGGTACTGAGGAGAGGACATGTTGAAGTGATGAAGACAATAATCCTAAGTGCAAAGCGTGACAGTTGCCTGGGTATAAATACGCAAGCTCCTGCAAGCGCTCAGATAAATTTTCCCATTGAATTCAAGTTGTTAATAAGTACTGTATACCCTTACACAATATTTAATTCATTACTTGATAGATTTATACTTTATATAAAATTTTGTCATTGTCATCCTGCTGTTGCAAAAACTGTATTTGCCAAAACAAGCAATGTGTCCCTAGTACTGCCGTTCAAGGCCTCCGAGGCAATTGCGAGCAATTTTGCCTTCACAAAGGGGCATTTAATTTCCCTATAAATGTCAATTTGACTGTCAAGGGTCCCGCGGAGTCATTGAGGGAGATGCAGAGTCATAGGTCCGCGCCAAGGGTTAACTAAAAGATACCACCGTTGCCAGAGATTGAATACTTGGGGACTTGAGTTCCTGGTGAGTACTAATCTGGACTGACTAATGATCATAATATAGTAACTAAATTTTGCTTGCTTTGCTAGTGTTGCCCCATTTCCAAAGGTATACTATGAATACACCACCACCACCACCACCTTGCTGGGGACCGCCGACTGAACTCTTGGGGCCCCAGATGAATGCCAAGGTGCAATGCAAAGTGCCCGGTGCAGAACCGGTTGGAGTCATAACCAAGGAAGCAAGGGAGGAGGAAGGAAACAAAGCGGAAGGAGAATCGGGAAATGGAGGGAGAGAAGGAGCGGAAGAATTAGGAGAAGGGAATGAAGGAGATGGAAGGGATGGAGTGGATGGAACGGAAGGAATGGAGGGCCAAGGCAAAGCCAATCCGGTGCGAGTCGTAGGGCCGGTCAAAATGGATGCAAGACGGCTGACGGGCAATATTGGAGAAGGCACGTTGGGAGGCCAAAGTAAGAGAGCGTACAAAGAGCTCTTGGAGGAAGGTGGATGGAATGCTTGGCCAAAGAGAGCTTGGATTGCAAGGTGCAAGGAAATCTTCAAGAGGCATATTGTAACGGAAGTGCTAGTTCTCCAAAGAATGTCTGCACTAATCAACGATGAAGACCTGGATACTTTTTGATCCATGGTTGCGGAATTGACTGCAAATTGGGAGGATGCGGAGAAGGAAGTAAAGGAAAATTTGTGATTATTTATTAAATATATATATTTTCTTCTTTTTTTTTTATATATATAATTAAAAATAGAAATTTATTTTATTTTATTTTATTTTATTTTTTTAATAAGGAATGAAGTTTTTATTTAGTAGAAATGAAATGGAAATGAGAAAAAGGAATAACACGGTGAGATGGAGGATTTGACTGATGGGATGTTGGTGTGAAGTAAAATGGGGTTAGATGAGATGGAATGTGAAATTGAATGGGAATGGATGAGATGGAATGTGGAATGAAATGAGATTGGATGAGATAGAATGTGGAATGAAATGGGATTGGATTGGATGGGATGGAATGTGGAATGTAATGGGATTGGATGGGATGGAATCATGATTGTTGAGGTTTGCAAGGGTAGCTTTCATGGAAGTCTTGAATCAGATTGGGTGAATTGCAAGGGTGATGGGCTGGTTCCCACGAGGTGCGATCTTTGTCGGACTGGAAGCCAGACCATTCAATGAGGTATTGAAGTTTTCCTTTGCGTAACCTGGAATCCAGAATACGGCTGACTTCCCACTCTTGATGATTGAGGACAATGAACAGTTCAGGAGGGGGATGAGTCTTGCCCGGGTATAGGACTTGAGCTGGCTCTAGGAGACACATGAAAGACCAGGGGGATACCTTTCCATTTTGCAGGTAAATTAAGTTTAAAGGCGTTAGGGGAGATGACTGATTCTACTTTAAAGGGGCCAAGCTTTCTTTTGGAGAGTTTGCGAGTTGGGCGAGTGCTGCAAATGTTTCAAGCATTGAGCCATACTTGATCTCCTACTGCAAAGGTTGGAGCCAAAGTGCGAGATTGGTTTTCTTGCTCCTTATAGCGCTGTTTTGCTTCTTTGAGGTTGGTTCAAAGTTGCAATTGAAGGGATTTAATTTGTTCAAGGTAATTGGTAGCAGGTTGAGAAGGTGCTACGTGAAGGGAAGAGAAAGTCGGGTTTCTACCATAAAGAGTTTGGAAGGGCAACTGTTTGGTGGAGGAGTGAGTGGAGTTGTTGTAGGCAAATTTGGCTAGTGGGAGCCATTGAAACCAGTCGTCTTGTTGATAGGCAACATACATTCAAAGATATTGTTTGAGAATCTGATTAACTCGCTCGGTTTGCCCATCTGTTTCCGGGTTGTACGCCGTTGATAAATTGCGAGTGATCTTCAAATGTTGGCATAGCAAGGTCCAGAAGCTTGATACAAACAGAGTTCCACGATCACTAACTATATTATCAGGGAGACCATGTTTCAAAAATACATATTCTATGAACAAGTTAGCTAAGTCTTCTGAAGAGGCCGTCACACTACTGCGCATAAATAAAGCCATCTTCAAGAAGCAATCTACTATTACTAGAATAGCATCATATCCACTAGAAGAAGTTAATTGAGAGATGAAATCCATAGAAAGCAAGTTCCAAGGACAAGGCGGAATTAGAAGTGGCTGAAGCAGCCCATACTTCTGGTGTTTTGAGGACTTGTTACAATTGCAATCATAGCACGCGCTAACATAGTCTTTTACTTCTTTGGTAATACCAGGCCAATAGAAGTCTCGTGCAATCAATTGGTAGGTTTTATCCTGCCCATGATGACCAGCAAGCAGAGAATTGTGCCGTGACTCAAAGATATCTAACTTAATGCAAGAATTATCTGGTACTACTATACAATTATCATAGACTAAAAAGTCATCATCATCAATACTGTAACTGCTATCTAATAAGTTTGCACTTTTGCAAAGTTTGATGCACTTGGGGTCGTTGCGTTGAGCTTGTTGGAGTTTGGAAGCCAAATCTTGCAAGTGAGCAATGATCAAACTGAGTTGGGCAGATTGGGTTGAGAAGAGTGTCCTAACGTTTTCAGGGTTGTTTTTGGCAAAGGTGCTCCCCCCCCCCCCCTGGGTAAACGTTGTCCCAACGTGATAAAGCATCAGGAACTACTGCTTGTTTCCCAGGACGGTACGTGATTGTAAAGTGGAACTTGGAGAGGTATTTGGCCCATTGTGCCTGTCTATGTGTGAGGAATTTTGAGCTCATGAAATAATTTAAAGAATTATGATCAGTTAAAACCTCAAAGGATTCCCTAAGGCTCAAAAGGTATGAATGCCATTTCTTCAAGCAATAAAGAATTGCAAGAAGTTCCATGTCATTAATCTCATAGTTAAGCTCTGCAGCGAGCAACTTGCGAGACTCAAAAGATACGGGATGAAAGAGAGATGTGGAGGAAGAGAACTGCAAGATTACTCCTGCAATCGCATAGTCCCTTGCGTCTGTTTTGACAATAGTGCGAGCTAGCTCGTTGAAGTGAGCAAGTATTGGAGCAGTGGTGAACGCTTTCTTCAGAGCTTTGAACTCCAAAGCAGCTTGTTTGGTAAAAACAAAAGGAGTGTCTTTTTGAAGAAGGTCAGTAAGATTCACGGTTTTTTTGGCGTAACGCGCAATAAACCTTCTATAGAAATTACTGAAACCAAGGAAAATTTGAAGGGTTTTAACAGAAGAAGGTTGGGGCCAGTCCAATATGCGTTTGCTTTTGGCTGGGTCCATTGATAGTCCTTGCTGCAAAACTAAAACACCTAGAAACCAAAGAGAAGAGGAATGGAACTTGCACTTAGAGGCTTTTGCAAACAGTTCATTCTTGCAAAGTTGCTGCAGCACCTCTCGCACATGTGTGATGTGATCTTCAAGGTTCCTCAAGTAGACTAGTATATCATTGAGATATACCATGAGGTATTTACCTATGCAATTGGAGAAAATGTTGTTGACAAAATGTTTAAAAGTGGAAGGAGTGTTACAGAGGCCAAAGGCATCACGGTATACTCATAACTGCCAAACTGGGTTCTCATTGCGGTCAAATACTCATGACCTTCCTTAATGCAAATTAGTTTATAGGCACCTTGAAGGTCTAACTTTGAGAAATAAGCAGCTCCATGGAAGAGGGTAAGGAGATGTGACATAGGCGGTACTGGATAGGCATTCTTCCGGGTTACCTGGTTCAGTTTCCTGTAGTCAACACAAAGGCAAAGTACGCCGTACTTTTTTGTAACAAATAGGACGGGTGAACCAGTATTCAAATCACTTGGTCAAAGAAATCCTTTTGCTACATTTTCCGCAATGTAGTCTTGAAGCGCAATTGATTCTTGCATCAAGAGAGAGTAAACTGGTCCTGGTGCCGGAGGTGGGCCAGTAAGTTCAATCTTGTGATTGTAAGGACGGGATGGAGGCAGTTTATCTGCTCTTGCAGCTGAGAAGACGTCAGCAAAGTCATGATAAACTGAAGGTAAAGACTCTCAAATGATTTCTAAATCTTCCATCTTGTCATCTTTGAGCACCGGTTTTGAGGTGCTTGCATGGTGAGAGAGGATTAGGGAGCTCAAAATACACCGTTTGGTTGGTGTCTGTTTCTCTTCAAAGGAACAGGAAAGAGGTAAGCTGGATAGGTAAGCAATAACTCCTAAATCTGAAGAGGGAATTTGGGAATGAAGGTCAGGATATTGCAAATCTCCTGGCGGAAAAGTGTCATCCAACTCAATGACATTGTCAGGTAGGCTGTTCAATTCCTTATTGATGGTGTGGTGACCAATCCGGGACACCACAAAAAAAAAAAATCGGATTTCAGTTGTACCCCTATGGTTACCTTCATTTCCCCCCATCTCTCAACTCCTCCCTGTCCTAGCGGTCTAGGACAGGCCTCTTGCCTGTCTCTCCGCTTCGCTCCCCTCTTCCTATGTTCAACTCCCACTTGTTGCGCTTGCGGCCCTGACTTTTGGAAACGCGAGCGATCGTCAAACCACTTTTGACGATCCCTTCTTGTCCTCCTCATCATTGGCCATTCCATCCTCGTCCCTCCATTGGCCTGCTCATTGAAACCGGTCTCAACTCTTAAGCGAGAGATCTCGAGCAATCGTACCCCTTCTTCATTTCCATCCATCCCCTCCTCACCTCCCCTGCTCACCACCTTACCCCTGCCTTGCCCAATAATTCCTCCAATATCTCTCCCGTTGATTATGCTTGTCAACCTATTGGACCTTGTCAACCATGTCCCTTAGACAAGCTATCCAACCCAGTCTGTGAGATCTATCACAGCAGAAGATTGGTGGATTGTATCTATCTAGAAATCTAAAATTTGAAGATCAGGATAGTTACTCCCAACGACACCACCAATGGGCTATTGATCAAACCCACCGACTGACTTCAATATCATCCATCCACTCTTCTCACTCTCTCACCACAACTGGCGACCTCCTGATTGGTATCAGTCCAAGTTCATCATCGATCCCAGGCTTCTATCCATCCCCCTCATCCCATCATCAGCACTCCAACCGTCGTGATGGCACCCATCATCACCACCGTCAACATCCTTCGACCAATCCGACTACCAACTTTCCATCCTATCTTCTCCCGATCATCTTCCATTTGATCTATCCTTTCCACCCATCCACTCCCAAACCATCTACTTGAATCCATCGCCCATCACCCGATCCGACCAACAACCGCGAGCGACCGCTCGCGGCCGTCGGAACTTTCACCCCGTTGTCGCCGCCGATCGGGCAACGACAGCTGTTGTCGACACCCGCGACCGCTGTCGCGGGTGTCCATCTGGTTGCCCGCGGTCATTCTTGATGCGGGCGACATTTTTTTTTTTTTTTTTTTTTCCTCTCATGTAATTTTTTTTTTTTTTATGTTTTCATTTTCCCGCACCTATTTGTAGTATCACTTGTACATAGTATACAGGGCCTCATTTCTATAAAAGGAGGGGCTCTCCCCTGCCTTTTGGCCCAGCATCAGAGGATCCCATCATCCAATCAGACCATCATCATAAGCAATTTATCCGTGGGCATCCTTCCCCACTTATCTGAGCAAATTATCCGGGTATATCTATGATTGCCCCTTGATCCTTTGAGCCTCCATACTCAAACTCTGTCCCTTGTGACCTTGTTCCTTATCACCAACCAATAGCCTTGCTGGTTGAAGAAGAATTCCTGTCTGTCTGAATTCTTGGGTGTGTTATACCACTCTGATCCCTTTTTTTTCCAACCATACTGGTCTTGATCTCTCCTTGATCATCTTTCTGGAGGCAATCACATTTGATTGAAGAGGTTTTATTAAGCTTAAAACTTGGAGTTTTATACCTCCCTTCTTCTTTAAGGTTGAATTTCGCCACGCTATTCTTGAGTCCCTTGAGAAGTGTTGGGATATTCTTGCTCAAATTTGTTATTGATTTGCTTCTAGAGCTTCATAAACAAATTTCTTTTGTTTTGTTTAGCCTCCCACAGTTATCTGGTACCCTTCAAGCGCTTGATTGCGGAGAGTTGGGCAGGTTCATTGAGAACCTGGAGGTTGGTTGGGATTGAGTTGATCTTTCCTTATCAGCTGCTGACAACCAGAGTTATTAGCTTGTGGGCGTTGTTACTTACAACTGCCTTGTTCTATTAAACTCTGAACAAAACCTTGCCTTATTTGTTCAAGTCTTTACCAGCACCATCTTGCCTCAGATAGTGTTGTTTCCATTGCTAACGACAACTCTTATCCTCTTCCCTTACTTTGATTTCTCATCCATAAGGTTCTGGACCTTGATTCCGATTACATTTAAATATTATTGTAACTCCTAGGAGGGCAGCCTAAACAGCACCTTTCCCCTCCACAGAACTGCCACGGCTTAGCACCGTTTGGAGTCTTACATTTGGTCCCCCGGGCTGGGATCAAACCAGCAACCTTGGGATTTACAGTCCCAACTTTAAGAATCAACTCCAAAATCCTATCCGATTTCTCTTTCTTTTTCTGTTTGTTCTTTTTTTAGATCTGATCCGTGGAGGCAGCTTGGTCTAGAAGTAAGTCCTCCCAATTTGTGCACCGCTTGTGCAAGATACTTGTCGTTTTTGGCAAAACCCTACTCTTGCCACACTCGTGAGCCACTTTGGAAATCTGCTCTTTGGATCCCCTAGGAACTCTGTTATTCGATATGGCATCTTCCGCTACTCCAACCACCCCTGTCCAACCTAAGATGGTAAAGATCAAACCTCAGAACAAGAACTTAGGCTTCAACGGTACAAATGTCGAGCAATTCTTGGACTCCTACAAAATGGCTGCTGAAGTGGATGGAGCTAGTGAATTTGATATGGCTTATCAGTTGCAATTCTTTATTTCCTCTGATGAAGTTATGGAGGTAATCGAGTCTTTTGAGGGATTTGAATCCCATAACTGGACGCTTCTCAGGGAGGCTATGTTGGCATACTGGGGTAAAATAGATGTGGCTAGGTTTACTCTGCAGGATTTGGATGCTCTGGTTTCTCAGTGGATCTCCAATGGTGGTATTTCTTCAGCCTCTGACTATCAGATTTTTAGGAAGTCTTGGGATCCCATTCAAAACTATCTTATCCGAAACAATCACATTGACACAGTGGACAAAATTTGAGCAAAGTTCTTCCAATATTTTTTGTCGGCTGTGCAGGAAAGGATTAAAGAAGAACTGGTCAAATCTGGATCCATGATTACCACCAGGAATAATCGATTCAAGCTCCCTGTTTTTCTTACCCTTAGGAGTACTGTGGATAAATTCATGAAAGGTCAAACTGCTCTTACCTTTGAAAAGCCTAGAACTACTGAACCAGTCCATGCTCCTTCTTTTAAAGAGTCAAACAATATTATGATTAAAATGGAGGCAGATCGTAGGCCTAAAGCAGATCCTAATTCCAATCAAGAACCTACTACTATAGATGAAATCACCAAGTTACTTAGAGCCTTTGAGAACAAAATAGATCAAAAGATTTCTTTGCTAGCTACTCCCAAAACTCCTTCTTCTGTCCCCAAATCAACTCTGGTCTGTTACTACTGTCATAGGGAAGGCCATGGAACCGGACAATGCCAGGAACTTCAGAAGGACCTAAAGGAAAAGTTGGTAGAGCAGAGGGGAAACAATTACTTCCTCCCTAATGGTGCCCTAATCCCTTTTGACTTGTCTCATCCTATCCAACATGTGGCGGCCTCTTACCAGCCATCACCTCCTGTGAAAGCATCTCTTGCTTCCTTTGAATTTCAGTCATCCTGTGGTACCCTCCAACCTTGGTATCCTCCAGCTATTTCTTCCTCTAGTCTTGCTGGGACTACTTATCAATCTGATCCAGCCAGGAAACAACATGAGGAACCTAAACCTCATAAGGCTCCTTCCTTGCCAACTTCAATCCTTTGAAAACCTGTTAAACGTCGATCATCACTTGAGCCTCCTTCCTCTGATGTAGAAGACATGGAGGTGGAAAAGGAACCACTCACGGAAAGGTTCCCAGATCACCCTGATCCTTCTCCCTCACCTCAACCTTCTAATCCTACCTTATATTCTGCGTCACCTGAACTTCCTCCCCCCACCCAGCCCAAAGTTTGATTTGAAAGGGGCATCTCCAAGGATCACCCCAATGCTGTGGAGGGAGTATTAAAGAAAATTTATGATCTCAAAATTCCTGATCTATCTGTGGCTGAACTCCTATCAATCTCCTCATCTGTTGCTTAAGGAATGAAGAAATGGATCTCTCGTCGACGTGTGGAAATTGGCCCTGAAGAACTCAAAGTCTCCTCTGGCACTTTAATGGAGGACTCTGGTGGAACCAGTCCTTCTTTGGGCTCCAACCTTTATTCCTGTCCCCTTGGTTTTCTTCCTTGTTATCTTGGTGACTCAGCTAAAACTGTTTCTCCTCTTGTGGATTCTGGATCTCAGCTTAACTTAATCTTGGATGCTATGGCCTGCAAGCTCAAACTTAGTCCTAGGGTCAGCTTCAACTCTGCAGTGTATGGGATAGGAAATCAAGCTTGTGAACTGTTTGGTATTGCTGAAGATGTACCAGTCAGGATTGGTCGAAATATTGTTGGAACCTGCCACTTTTGGATTACTTGTTTGGACAGTCCTATGATCTTGGGAAGACCCTTCTTAATGGACTTTGGTGCAACCCTGATGTTTTCTGATCAAGTTGGGTAGAGAATTCTTCTCCCTGATGCTGATGGCAGGAAAATTGAAGTCCCTCTTTGCTCTTTGGATTCTGGTCGTTGGGAAAGAGATTTTCCTGGTCATTCTCCCAAATCATCTTTTAATGGGAAGCAGAAGGATAACTCTAGTTCCTCTCATTTTTTAGGGGAATAGTTGATCCTACTAATGGTTGTAGTTCTTTTCAGCCTCAGACTGCAACTCAAGGTTCAACTCCCATCCCTCAGGCTTATTTTTCATTCCTTTCATCATTCTCTTCTGAGCTCAAGAATATTAAAAAACAAAAACATATCAAAATAGAAAAATCCAAAAATATTTCTTCTCCATCTCCTTCTCTCTCTGGATCTGTTGTGTCTTTGTTTCCTTCTACTTTTGAGTCTGATTAATCTTCTCTCAGTTCCGGTTCAAATCTCCGCAATGATTCTAAACTAGATCCTAACTGCAATTCCGTTTTTAGTGATTTTGGTATGAAGGAATATGGGCTTCAGTGGAGGCAATTTGGGGTACAAGTAAGTCCTCCCAATTGTGCACTGCCAGGGAAATCTTTTACCGTCATTTTTGAAACCCTACCTTGTGCCACACATGTGAGCAACGTATTATCTCCTGGTTCTCCTTTTATGGAAAAGGCACCCTTCAAGGATATTGCAGAACATCAGACTTGGAAGATGTTGGAACTTGGACTCAGCTTTTGTAATCAAGTCTCTCTGGTCAACTCTTGGAGGAAACAAGAACTTCTCTCTTTTGCCACTAAGTATAAACCAGTTGCTAAGAAGATCCAACCAGTCAACCAGCCTATGCCTCTCAACCTCAACCCTCCCCTTATGCGTCCTCCTCTATCTCGCAATCCTTACTGTGGTCTTCCTCAATCTCTTACAGGTCCCTTTGTGCCTAATGGACAGGTCACTGAAGAACGTCTGAAGGTGGTCAACTTTGGTCCAGATGGATGGCTTCTTCCTGATGAGTTAAATTTAATCAAAAATTTCTTATCTCTAAGGGAAAAATCTATTGCTTTCTGTGAAGAAGAGAGAGGTCTCTTGCGGGAATCCTATGGCCTCCCTTATATCATCCCTGTAGTTGAACATGATCCTTGGCAAAAGAAAAAGATCCCTATCCCTGCTGCTAAAGTTGACGAATTCATCAAGTTGGTCGGGGAACGAGTTTGAACTGGCCTGTATGAACATTCAACTTCTAGTTACTCCAGCCCCGTCTTCTGTGTCCTCAAGAGTAATGGTAAACTTAGAATAGTTCATGATCTTCAACCTCTCAATAAAGTTAATATTAAAGACTCTGGTATCCCTCCTGCTACTGAAGAATTTGTTGAATCCTTTGCAGGAAGAGCTTGCTATGGTCTAGGGGATATTATGGGTGGCTATGAAGAACAATCCTTACATCCTATTTCTCGTCCTCTCACTACTTTCAATACTCCTCTTGGTTGATTTCAACTTACTCGATTACCTCAAGGAGCCACCAACTCGGTTGCAGTCTATCAGGCTCAGATGATGTGGATCCTCCAGGATGAAATCCCTGATCATGCTGGTATCTTTATTGACAATGGCGGAATTAAAGGTCCAGTATCTGACTATGATAATGAGCTCTTACTTTGGCATTCAGGAATTCATTGTTTTATCTGGGAATATGCTACTACCTTGGAGAGGATTCTGTTTCGAATAGAGGAATCTGGCCTTACTGTCTCTGGATCCAAACTGGGGGCTTGTTTCCCTGCTCTGGAAATTGTTGGTCATGTAGTCTGCAAGGAAGGAAGAAGGATGGCACCAGCCAAAGTCAACAAGATCATCTCTTGGCCTACCCCAATCAATCCAACTGAAGTTAGGGGCTTTCTAGGTGTTGTCACTTATGTTAGAATCTTTATCCCATCTTTATCCAAAATCTGTGCACCCTTGCGTCGACTAACCAGAAAAGATGCTGAATGGATTTGGACCCAAGATTGTGAATGTGCTTTCCAGCTACTCAAAAGGATAGTTGGTAAAGACATAGTTTTGAAAAAGATCTCTTATGGACCTGGAGCTGGCAAGATCAAGCTGGCTGTCAATTCTAGTTATCAATCTGTTGGGGCTGTCCTTACTTGGGAAGATGAAAATGGTTGGGACCGTCCTGCTCTTTATGAATCTTTGTTGTTTTCAGATGTAGAATCTAGATATTCCCAGCCCAAACTGGAACTCTGTGGTGTGGCTCAAATGATGAAGAAACTTCAAACCGTTCTCTGGGGCCAACATTTCGAATTGCAAGTTGATGCTTGATCCATCATTGAAATGATCAACGCTCCCAGTCTTCCCAATGCTCCTATTACTCGTTGGGTGGCCTTTATCCAGCTTTTCTCTTTTGATATTGTTCACAGGCCGGGAAAATCTTTCACCATGCCTGACGGTTTATCTCGACAACCTCTTGGGGACAACAAATCTGATGTTGGAACCGATTTCAATGAAGAGGAACCTTTAATCCAACCTGTTTTCTCTTTTTCTTCTCAAAATTATTCTGGCTTTCAACACGGCTTCTGGTTTAAATTAGAGCAGTACCTTTCAACTCTTCAAAAACCTCCTGATCTCTCTGCTAAGGAATTTCAATCTCTTAAACAAAGGTCTTTTAATTTTTTTGTTAAAGGCTCTAGACTTATGAAGAGAGGCAATCCTTGTGCTCTTATTGTTGTTACTATTCCCTCTAAAAAAGATTCTATCCTTGAAAGTCTCCATGAAGGCCTTGGTCATTGTGGGGAAACCAAAACTTATCAACGATTATCTGAACGATTCTGGTGGCCATCTTTGAAGAAATCCGTCTCCCAATGGTGCAAGAGTTGTGAATTTTGTCAAAAACGTGATCTTAGGCGCCCAGCCAAAATTTGTTATCCTACTGGGGAGTCCACTGTCTTTGGAAGGATTGCTATGGATGTGGTTCATATTAAGGCAGGTGGTGCTAAGTACCTCATTGTGGCTAGAGATGATTTTTCCGGATGGGTTGAAGCAAAATTTCTTAAGAAACTTAGCTCTGAATCAGTGGCAGCTTTCCTCTACGAGACCTGGACAATGCGTTATGGCCTGGCTCAATCTTACTCTACTGATGGTGACTCTGAATTTGGGGGCAAGCTTGCTGAAATGATCCTATCCCTTCCTGGACAACATAGAGTTACTACTCCTTATTATCCTGTAGGCCAAGGGATGGTGGAACGAGGCCATGCTCCTTTGAAGGCTGCACTTGTTAAACTGGCTGGTGAAAGTGGCAAGAATTGTCGCAAATTTCTTCCTCTTTTTCTCTTCTCTGATTGAATCTCAACCAAAAGGACCACTGGCTACTCACCTTATGAAATCATCTTTGGTCAAAGAGCAGTCCTTCCTTTGGATCTGGAAATGGAATCTTTCTTGGGCATCTCTTGGGAAGAGGTGTCCTCAATCACTGATCTGTTAGTTGCTAGATCCAAGCAACTGGAGCAAAGTGAAGACGTTCGTGATGAAGCTTATCAAACGATGATGGAGTCCAGAGCAAAATCCGTCCAGTATTGGGAGGACAAGCACTCTAATCGAATCAGGGAGCCCTTGAACCCTGGTGACCTAGTTTTAGCTTATAATCAATCTTTGGAAACCCAGTGGGGCAAGCTTTTCTCTAATCATTGGAATGGCCCTTATTGAGTGGTTCATCAAGTTAGAGGTGGATCTTATGTTTTGGAGGAGCTGGATGGTACTCGGTTGGCCAGAAGGTTCTCTGCTGATCAAGTCAAGAAGTTTCATTGTCGTGGGGGCAACTTATCTCAGAAGTAAGTCCTCCCAATTGTGCACCACCAGGGTCATTTGCTGCGTTTTTGTTGTAAAACTCTACTGTATGCCACATATGTGAGCACCTGGGATGCCCTCCTTGCTCTATTCCTGCTGCTTCTAGGGCTCATTTGGAAGAAACAAGATATTTTCCTCAACTCTTCAGTTGCTCTCAAGATCAAGAAATGGCCAATCTTTGCTTCAATTTCTTTGTTCCCTGCTTTTTTTTTTAATCCCTTCAAATTTTAGATGCAGACTAGGGACAGTCTGTAAGTTTGGGAGAGATGTGGTGACCAATCCGGGACACCACGAAAAAAAAAAAAATTGGATTTCAGTTGTACCCCTATGGTTACTTTCATTTCCCCCCATCTCTCAACTCCTCCCTGTCCTAGCGGTCTAGGACAGGCCTCTTGCCTGTCTCTCCGCTTCGCTCCCCTCTTCCTATGTTCAACTCCCACTTGTCGTGCTTACGGCCCTGACTTTTGGCGACGCGAGCGATCGTCGAACCACTTTTGACAATCCCTTCTTGTCCTCCTCATCATTGGCCCTTCCATCCTTTTCCCTCCATCGGCCTACTCATTGAACCCGGTCTCAAATCTTAAGCGAGAGATCTCGAGCAATCGTACCCCTTCTTCATTTCCATCCATCCCCTCCTCACCTCCCCTGCTCACCACCTTACCCCCGCCTTGCCCAATAATTCCTCCAATATCTCTCCCATCAATTATGCTTGTCAACCTATTGGACCTTGTCAACCATGTCCCTTAGACAAGCTATCCAACCCAGTCTGTGAGATCTATCACAGCAGAAGATTGGTGGATTGTATCTATCTAGAAATCTAAAATTCAAAGATCAGGATAGTTACTCCCAACGACACCACCAATGGGCTATTGATTGAACCCACCGACTGACTTTGATATCATCCATCCACTCTTCTCACTCTCTCACCACAACTGGCGACCTCCTGATCGGTATTGGTCCAAGTTCATCATTGATCCCAGGCTTCTATCCATCCCCCTCATCCCATCATCAGCACTCCAACCGTCGTGATGGCACCCATCATCACCACCGTCAACATCCTTCCACCGATCCGACTACCAACTTTCCATCCTATCTTCTCCCAATCATCTTCCATTTGATCTATCCTTTCCACCCATCCACTCCCAAACCATCTACTTGAATCCATCGCCCATCACCCAATCCAACCGATGACCGCGAGCGACCGCTTGCGGCCGTCAGAACTTTCACCCCGTTGTCGCCGCCAATCGGGCAACGACAGCTGTTGTCGACACCCGCGACCGCTGTCGCGGGTGTCCATCTGGTTGCCCGCGGTCATTCTTGACGCGGGCAACATTTGTTTTTTTTTTTTTTTTTTCCTCTCATGTAATTTTTTTTTTTTTTTATGTTTTCATTTTCCCGCACCTATTTGTAGTATCACTTGTACATAGTATACAGGGCCTCATGTCTATAAAAGGAGGGGCTCTCCCCTGCCTTTTGGCCCAGCATCAGAGGATCCCATCATCCAATCAGACCATCATCATAAGCAATTTATCCGTGGGCATCCTTCCCCACTTATCTGAGCAAATTATCCGGGTATATCTATGATTGCCCCTTGATCCTTTGAGCCTCCATACTCAAACTCTGTCCCTTGTGACCTTGTTCCTTATCACCAACCAATAGCCTTGCTGGTTGAAGAATAATTGCTGTCTGTCTGAATTCTTGGGTGTGTTATACCACTCTGATCCCTTTTTTTTCCGACCATACTGGTCTTGATCTCTCCTTGATCATCTTTCTGGAGCCAATCACGTTTGATTGAAGAGGTTTTATTAAGCTTAAAACTTGGAGTGTTATACCTCCCTTCTTCTTTAAGGTTGAATTTTGCCACACTATTCTTGAGTCCCTTGAGAAGTTTGGGATATTCTTGCTCAAATTTGTTATTGATTTTCTTCTAGAGCTTCATAAACAAATTGCTTTTGTTTTGTTCAGCCTCCCACAGTTATCTGTTACCCTTCAAGCGCTTGATTGCGGAGAGTTGGGCAGGTTCATTGAGAACCTGGAGGTTGGTTGGGATTGAGTTGATCTTTCCTAATCAGCTGCTGACGACCAGAGTTATTAGCTTGTGGGCGTTGTTACTTACAACTGCCTTGTTCTATTGAACTCTGAACAAAACCTTTCCTTATTTGTTCAAGTCTTTACCAGCACCATCTTGCCTCAGATAGTGTTGTTTCCATTGCTACCAACAACTCTTATCCTCTTCCCTTACTTTGATTTCTCATCCATAAGGTTCTGGACCTTGATTCTGGTTACATTTAAATATTATTGTAACTCCTAGGAGGGCAGCCTAAACAGCACCTTTCCCCTCCACAGAACTGCCACCGCTTAGCACCGTTTGGAGTCTTACAACGGAAAGATTAGCTTTCTGGGGGTGCAAGGTTCAAAGGTTAATTACTCCTTCTTGCCAATTCACATAGGGATTCCAGTAAACTAGGAAATCATGGCCTAGAATGGTGTCATCCATTCTGGGTATAGCCAAGACAAATAAATCCCATTTGAAGCTGGGGAAATTGGAGAATGCAAAGGTCCATTTTGCCTTTTGGGAAACCCAATAAGACGGTTCAGTCGCACTACTTACTGAATAGATAGGAAATTTATCTATCTTGGAACATGTAAGATTTTTGGAAGTGGCAAAAGATTCACTGATGAAGGAAACATTAGCGCCGGAATCAAGTAATACTTGATAAGGAGTGTTGTTACAATGGAATAGGATAAATCTTGAACTCGGAGCACCTAGTGACTCGCAAGTGCAAAGATTTACTCGCAGTGATTTAGATAATGTGTAGTTTTCCTTGCGAGTATCAGAAAAACTACAAGCTAATTTTTTGACTGCTTAGCCACTTCACGCGCTAACCGCTTTGCACAACTGTTGACATCATGTTTTCTCCACAATACATACACAGCCTGTTCTTTTCCCTTTGTAGCCATTCCTTGTTCCGTAGCATTCCGGTTTCTTTATCCAAGAACTTTGGAGTTTTGGTGATGGTTTCCCTTTTGAGTTGGAGTTTGAAGTCAGGGTTGTTTTGGATGGTTTTGGGTTCCTCGTGTTTTGCTTCAAGGATTTGTCCACCCTTGGAGCCAAGGTGGACGGTCCATGGTTGTTTTTCCAAGAGCAATTCTTGTTGTGATAGCCATTATCAAGCTCAATCACTCAATCGATTAGCTGCTGAAGCAAGGTTGTCTTATGACCCCCAACTGCAAGCTGTTTGATTAAGTGTGCCGGTAGACCTTTTTTGAAATGGAATAGAAGAGCGGCCTTGTTCCACTGGATGCAAGACTGCAAGGTTTGAAAATGAGAAATATAAACGGAATCTCTACTATTTTCCTTCATGACTAAACTATTAAGTTCGTATTTGGCATTTTGGACTTCATTGGGGTTGCCAAACAGGGTGAACAGTTGTTGCTCAAACCTGTCCCAGTTGTTGAGAATGCAAGTGGGACTGTTGTTGGACAAAAGTTCAAGGTATGGTTTGAACCACTGCAAGGCTCTACCTCCTAAGAAGGACAAAGCATACATAACTTTATGTCTATCAGAAGGGAAATTGTTGGAGTTGTTTGAAAAGATGATTTTACAAGACTGTAGGTAGGATCTAAGCTTATGAGGGTGTTCTCCTGTAAAGTGATTGGGTTGTTTCATGCCCGGAGTGCAAAAGCTAGGAGTACTTGGACTAGATTGCTGGGCACCATGAGTGAGGGCCTGGATCAATGTTGAAAGCAGGGTTGGAGAATCGGGCTTGGGAGCAGTAGTGCAAACCCCTGGTCTACCACGAGTTGAGTTTTCATTGGAAGAATGTTTGGAATCTTCCAATTCCGCAAGAGGGTCCATTGGAACATCCCGTGAAGGAGTCAAAGGATCATTGAGGGGTTCAACAGATGGCAATTTTGAAGGAGGAACGGGATCTAAGGGTTGTTGGGCCCAAGGAGCGCTGGTTCTCCCTACCCAATGGATCTCATCATTGTAAGGGGCAAGGGAAGCGTTCCCGGCTGAGCAAGTACATGACATTGAGAAAAAGAAGTCTACTATAGGTTGGCAGGCTACAATAGATGAGTTGAGTTAGTTAATTTACTGTCACACAACCACCCCACATACTATAGGGCAATTCTTAGATGATTGTGAGCGCAAAGGAATGCCAAGTGTGAGGACAAGTGCAAATAGCAAGACTCAGTTGCAAAGTGCAAACTTGGTTATGCCACTCAACAAACGGCAAGAGGAATGGAATGTGTTCCAAAGAAGGAAACTCAACCTGAGTCCAATGTGATAACTAGGTTGTAGCAAAATGCAAGAACGTATGAAATTAACTAACTGAGGAGACAATCATCAGGCAAGGGGATAGCCCTTATAAGGCAATCCAAAGTGACTAGATACAACCTGGTGATGAGCTAACTACAGTTGAAGCGGTGAGGCAATGAATGACAGGAACAGGATAGAAAATGAAGCAGTAGTACATTATCCAAGGTCATAGCGTAAGTGCTAGACAATAGAATCTGAGCGTATACTTGTATGACAAATTGGGACAGGAGCGAGTGATGTTGAAGGTAATGCAAATGAGAAGTAATAGTGTATGCAGGGTAGGGACTATTCCAATTGCGAACTGTACAGTAATGATGGCTTAGTTAGACGTAGATGCGAACTAACAAACAATGTGTGACCAAAGATGGAAGTCCAAGGCTGTTGATTGGCCAGGGAAGGAGATTGGATCTCATAATGGATGGCCGACTGGTATTGAGTTAACCGCAAAGTTTGCAAGTATATACTGAGTTGGTTTCCGGGATTGGAAGGTCAACGCAAGCCAGAGGAAGTAGCGGATTGCACCGTTGATGTTGTGCTTTATTTGTGTCATGCTTTTAGACTGAGGTAGATGGTACTGAGGAGAGGACATGTCAAAGTGATGAAGACAATGATCCTAAGTGCAAAGCGTGACACTCTTACCAGAAGAGACCAAAGGAGGATTTCAACAATCCAAAGAAATGGACAGAAGTGAGAGCTCTAGCTCAAGCATTAAAGGGGGCATACAAAAGCTAGTTGTAGATAGTTCTTTTTTGAATAGTCTTAGAAATAACTTTAGTGCTTTAGATCATAATATCTGTTTGTGCCTCCAAAAGATCCACCAACTGGAGGAAAAATTGAGTATCCCGGAGTACCTCCTTTAGTTAAACATGGTAGTAACTACTGCACTTATAAAAAATGGAGTGTCCTCTGATCTCCAAGAGATCAAGACTCTTATCCTTGAAGAAAGAACCAAGAACAGGATTAATTATGAGAATTCCTTTTCAGCCTTGAGGGAAGATGTAACTCAACATCAACCTTCAGCTAGTAATGACTCCCTTGAAGAAACACTAAGAGAGCATAGGAACCAGTTGGAGAACTCTATAAATTAGCTCAAAACTTGAATAGAAATTCAGCTCAATATGATTAAGAATGATATCAGATATTTAAAATTATCCCAGATTTTGTAATCTGAAGCTGTTAACCATTCTGAGCAGCAAATTCCTCCTCCTAGGTTCCCCAATCCTAGGTTTAATCTTTCCCCCTTGCACAGAAACTATTCTCCTGACATGGAACAAGCTATTAAGCTGCTGCCTCCTATCACAGATTGGCCTAAGTTTTCTGCAGAAGGAGAATATGATTATATAAGTTTCATGAAATACATAGATAATCATATTCTTTCTTCAGGCTTACCAGAGACTATAGCCCTGGTAAGGTTACCCAGACTCTTTGAAGGGGTTGCATTGGATTGTTTTATCCCCAAAAGAGAACAAGTAGGAGATTTCCCATGGGATGAATGGAAAGAACTCATCAGAGAACAATTTGGTACTCAAGTTTGGAAGAAGAGATGCTCAAAGCCTTTTAGCAAGATTTCTTTGATCCAGTGAGAGACCACCCTCACCAATGGGGCTTGAACCAGGAGAAGAGGATTGACTGTGTCTACCCACAGGCTTTTTTAGAGGAGATTAATGAGAGATTTCTAGGACAATGCAAAGGAAACCTAGAACATAATGTCCAGTGAAGAATACCCATTGACGCTGACCTTCCCACTCCCAAAGGAGTCATGGAAGAAATAATTGACATGATGGAACTAAATAAAAAGCCCAGAGACAGACCTAGAGAGCTCCAGATCCAACCTAGAGATACAAAATAGATTTGTAAAGAATTGGTGTTAGCCGCTCCCCAAGGGAATGCTATTGTCAAAGCCAACCCCTCTCTTGAATTTTGGAACTGTGGAGAGAAGGGGCACAGATGACCTGACTGTCCTCATCCTAGGAGAAAGATAAACAATATCAACGCTGAATCCAATAGTCAAGAGCAAGGAAATGGCTTAGACCTGGTCATCCAAAAACATCAGGAAGAACCAGACTCATGTCATTTCAACGTCATCTCAGGAGATATAGGTTCTAGCATGGAGATTAACCATTTCAAAGGAGAGTCCCAACTATCTTAGAAGTGGGACAAATCAATGAACTGAGATCACATCTCTGATTCCAAAATCTTGACAGTGAAACCAGTCACTGGCAGGAGCTATACTTTGGATAAAAACTGCTTTGCCACAGGTCTTTTTGAAAGGAAACCAGTCAGATTTTTTCTTGACAGTGGAGCCTTCTGCTCATGCACTAGTATTAATTTCCTTGGTCATCACTACCTTAAGTGGAAGTAACACTTACTCCCTGTGCCCAAAGCTAGGTTCAAAAGTTGAAACTCAGTTATGGACACCTTAGGGGTTGTAACTATGCCTATTGTTTTACCTCACAGTAAAGGATCCATAAGACTTCAACTTGAATTTTTAGTCTTGAAAAATAGCCTATGTGACTACAAGATACTAGGTACTGATGCCTTCTTCTTTTATGGGATAGATTTCATCCAGAGCAAGGACAGATACTTCACCATTGGAGGAGAATGGAAGAATAAATTCCAGATCTGTCACATATCAACCTCCATGGAAAACAAACCTCAACAGTCCTTCAAAAATGAATTTTTTTGCAAGCCTCTCTTAATGATCAACTTACGTCTGATGAACAATACAACCTAGTCAACTTATGTTTTGAAAACATGGGTGCCTTTTGCACCAAAGATAATCCCATAGGTAATATCAAGGGACACAACTTAGTATTAACTCTGACTATAGAACCTCCTTTCCCCCCCATCTTGAGGAGACTTGCTTACTCAGCAAGCCCTCAATCCCAAGAGGCACTTGAGGAACACATAATTGAGCTCATGGAGTTGGGAGTCCTGACAAAAGTAGCGCATAATGAGAAATTAGAAATCACCACTCCTGTCATCATAGCCTGGCATAACAACAAGTCCAGGATGGTTGGAGATTTCTGAATGTTTAACAACCATACCAAAGCAGATTACTATCCCATCCCTAGGATAGACCACTCTCTCCATAATCTCTCCAAAGCAAAGTATATAACTACAATGGATATGTTGAAAGGCTTTGATCAGATACCCATTGAAGCTAACAGCAAGAATTATATGAGGATTATCTGTCACTTAGGCATCTATGAGTACCTAAGAATGCCTTTTGGGATAAATAATGCTCCATCTCATTTTCAGAGGATGATGGACACAGTCTTTGGAAATTTCATCCAACAAGGTTGGATGATTGTTTACATTGATGACAGTATCATCTACTCAGATGATTGGGAAAGTCACCTAGAGAAGATAGGTCTTGTACTGAAAACCATAGGATATGTTGGACTAAAGATATCTATGAAGAAATGCAACTTTGGTTATTCTGAACTAAAAGCCTTGGGACATGTAGTCTCAGGACTATCTTTAGCAGTAGTTCAGAATAAGGTTGCTGCCATAATCAATAGGCCAATTCCTCAAAATAGGACCCAATTACTCTCATTTGTCTGCTTCTGTGGTTACTATGGGAAGTTCATACCCAACTTTTCTACCATAGCTAAAAACCTGTATGAGATATTTAACAAGACTTCTATATTTGAAATGACTCATGAGAGAGTACAGAGCTATGAAACTTTGAAGAAGGCCATGACTACTGCCCCTGTCCTAACTCAACCTTACTACTCTAAGCCTTTCAGATTATATATTGATGCCTGTCTTGATAGGCTAGGAGCTGCTCTTCACCAATCTAAAGTAGAGAATGATGTCCCCGTTGTAAGACTCCAAACGGTGCTAGGCCGTGGCAGTTCTGTGGAGGGGAAAGGTGCTGTTTAGGCTGCCCTCCTGAGCGTTACAAAAATATTTAAATGTAACCAAGATCAAGGTCCAGAACCTGGTAAATGAGGAATCAAGGATAGAGGATAAAGATGATAATAGTTTGGTAGCAATGGAACAGCACTATCTGAGACAAGATTATGCAGAGAAAAACTTGAACAAAAGAAGTTAAAGTCTGCTTAGAGTTCAAGGAACAAAAGCTGTTGTATGTAAACAACGCCCACAAGCTAATAACTCTGGTTGTCAGCAGAAGATTGGGGATGATCAACTCAAACCCAAGCAACCTCCAGGTTCTCAATTAACCTGCCCAATTCTCCACAATCAAGCGCTTGAAGGGTACCAGATAACTGAGGGTGGCTGTACAAGACAAAGCACAATGTTTAAGAAGCTCCAAAGCAAACAGTAACTGATTTGAAGCAAGGATAACCTCAACACTTCTCAAGGGACTCAAGAATAGGCTGGCAGAATGCAACTCCAAAGAAAATAAAGGGAGGTATAACACTCCAGGTCTTAAGCTTAATAAGACCTCTTCAATCAATTTTAATTGGCTCCAGAAAGGTGATCAGGGATCAGGACCAGTATGGTCAGAGAAAGGGATCAAGGAGTGGTATAACACACTCAAAAATTCCAACAGACAGAATTTTTCTTCAACCAGCAAGGCTATTGGTTGGTGATAAGGATAAGGCCTCAGAGGGGCAAATACTCATGGTCAAAAATGGATCAGGGGGAAATCAGAGGTATACCCAGGATAAGGATCAGGATCTAATTTCCCAATAGTGGGGGGGACATAAGCACGCACTCCCCTTGATGATTCTATTCTGATGATGATCTGATATGATGCTGAAAAAGCAGGGGAGATCCCCTCCTTTTATAGACCAGAGGCCTGTAGACTATTTACAAGAGAGATTTACAAATGGGAGCGGATTTTTTTTTTTTTTTTTTTTTTTTTTGCGGATCAGTGTCATGAGAAAACAAAAGAAAAAAAGAAACAAACAAGCATTCAGAGAAAAAAAACAAAAGAGGGACGCCCGCGGGCATCCTGATGGGCCCGGGCAACTGCCAAGGCCGCAGATGACTGCCAGCAGGTGTCCAACGGGCATGGGCAACTGCCGAGACCGCGGATGACCGCCAGCAGGTGTCCGATGGGCACCGGCAACAGAAGAGACCCGCGCGGGCAACAGACAAGCCGCGCGGGAGACCGGGGAGCTAGAGGTGGAAAGGGGATTGATGGACGGCCGCTTGAGACGTCCGTTGTTGCAGGAGGGTGATGGGGGTGGTGGTCATTGTCATTGTCATTGTTGATGATTCTTTGGGGTTGATGATGATGGGTCAGGATGAGTTGGATGAGTCAAGCAAGTTCTTTGTTTGACCAACACAATTCAAACTTCAATCTCTTCAACAGATCATGTTCCAGGTTGTCTAGTTCAAATTTGGGTACACTGGTGACTTTGGATAATCTTAGCCTGGTGATCAATTGATCGGAGATGAACTTGGTACCAAGTAAGATGGTTGATAGGATCAAACAATGAATTGTGAATGGGTTGATAGGGATTGGTGGGTATGAGTGAGATGTATGAGTGGAGGTGATTTGGTTAAAGTAAATCAAACCAATCAAGAGTCCATCAATTGGGATGGGAGCAAGTTGAACAAAACTGAGGAGTGAGGGAGTAGGGGAGCTGGGAACCAAATGGAAGCCTATTCCAGATCAAAGATTTTTTTTTTTGATAGTGATACCTACTCCGCACTGGCCAGGGTGTCCAGGATGGGGCACCACACCGTTGAAAAATCTATCCTTTTCATATCTAGACAGATTAAAGATATGGAGAAAAGGTATGGAGCAAGACAAATGGAATACCTAGCGTTGGTCTGGTGCTTAGAGAAACTTCACTATTGTAGTGAGTTAGGAGTCAGAATCCCTTATTTATTTCAGGGTCAGCCGCGCGTAAGGTAAATATAGTATGTACAAGTGTCACGGGATATGTGATATCCGCCTGTGATATATTATGACTAGTTTGACCTAACACATGCAAATCACAACACTCCCCCACAAACTAGGCATCCAAGAAAAAACGTTTACAAAAAATAGACTGTTTATGTGCGCCCAACCTCTTCGTCATGATGTCCGCCAGCTGGGAAGCTGTTTCTACCCAACTCACGTTAATCCCTAGCTCCCATATGACATCATTAACAAAGAAAAAATTGCGCTCAATATGTTGCATCCTTGTGCGCAATCCGTTATTGTTTGCAACCAAAACTGCCCCCCAGTTATTGCAATGTAAGGAGTTGTTGAAAAGGAGGCCAAGATCCGTAACCATTGAGTGCAGAGAAACAAAAAATTCCACCGCCGTACCCAGTGAGATAAATTTAGCGTTACATGTTGAGGTAGCAAACGTCTTCTGGCATTTTGACGCCCAAGATACAGGGATCCGTTGAGGAGGATGAGGAATCCAGAGGTTTACCAGTGGAACTCACCCCCCAAGTTGGCGTCCACCCATAGCTGGAGGCCGGTCCCGTCAGGTTTGAAATGTAATTGCCTTGTGGTTTTGCCGGAAATATACCAAATGAGGTGTTCAAGAGCAAGCCAGTGGGAGGCGTCCGGGCGTTTTCTGAATTGCAAGAGGTAGTTAACTGCAAAGGAAATGTTGGGCCGGGTACCAAGCACTAGGTAGTTGATGGATCCAACATAGCTTTGGAATACTTCAACGTTGAAACCATCCAATCTGTCATTTGTAAGTAAGGGGACATCCGGCAGGACAGTGTTTGCCACAATAAGTTGGGACCGTGTATTAGACCACCGGTTGACAATTTGCTCCGCCAGAAAACGTTGATCCAGCACCAAGGTGTTGCCAATACGTGTTAGTTGTATGCCAACAATCCGGTTGCACCGTTCCGCCCATTTCAACTTCACTTTTTCAGCCATGATGTTTTGCAAAGAACGGAGCGTTGCCTTGTCATTTCCTACAACCAAACCATCATCAACATGTAACCAAATAGCTACTACCTTATCTCCATTCCGGTACAAGTAAACCGTTTGCTCAATTGAGCCGCCTTTGAATCCAAGGTCCTCCAGGATGTTGCGGAAAAATAGCCACCAGAACCTTGCAGCCTGACGAGTCCCATAGAGTGAATTCTTCAGTAGCCTCACCATACCTTGGAGTTCCGGCCGGTGTGGAAAGAATAAAGGTTATCCCCCTATAATTGTCCCAAGGTTTGGAAGTTAATGGTTCCCTGAGTTTGAAAGGAGATGAGGATTTCCAAAGTTGCACTTAAATGAGAAATAGAAATATGGAGATAAAGAGATAAAGAAAAGTAGAGAGAGAGAGAAATTGCCAATCCTTCAATCCTAAGAACTTTCCGCCTGGATGTGTATCCGGTATGAGTTCCTTTAATCTCCTGGTGAGATGAGTGATCCAATCCGATGATGTGATGTGATGATTCCCTCCTCCTTCCATATCCCGGAGTTGAGAGTGAGGATAAGTCCTCCCTCTCAACCCTAACCTAAGTATATGCACAAATAACAGTATGACAACAAAACAGAAAACAATCCAAAAGCAGAAACCCTAGCCTCCTCTCCCCACCTCCATACGCCATTCCATCCATCTGGTTTGTCCTTCTCATGACGCGGTCCTTGCACCGCGCCCTACTCGGAGCCCCCCGCGCCTGTCCGTATCCGTTTGTCCGCGCCCGTTGTGGGTGTTTGGTAATTTTTGGCATGACCCGCGCGCTCCATCCGTTCCTTTATAGCCCACGGATTGCTCCGCCCCTACGTATCCAAACCGGCGGGCCCGCAAACCTAGTTGAGCACACTACCTTCTGAATCCAATCTCCGGGGCGGATTGCCGCCCACGCCGCATTTGATGCTGAGCCCAACCCGTCCACCAGGTGCGGAGCCAAACAGCGGCTGCTGCTGATCCAGCAGCTGCCGCTGCTAAGCACTCCGCATACCCTAATGCTGATCCCGCTTGCCCCCAATGCTGAGGGCGCAGCCGCGACACAGTTCCCAATCCGTGTCTATAAATTGACACCACACCGGACGTGGGTTGGAGGTTTGACGTAGACAGTCTCATTGATTGGTGAATGCAGGTACGCTGCCAAGACATCAAAGCTGTGAATATGCCACTTACTAGAAACCGCCAGTGCAAGTAGGAGCCGTAACAAGGAGAGCAAGGCAGTTGGCGCAAATTTTTTGTAGCAGTCTACTCCCAGGCACTGGAGGAATCCTTTTGCAACATACCTAGCTTTTGGAGTATTGACCAAACCGTCAGCCTGCCGCTTGACACTGAAGACGTACTTTGCACCAATCACCTTCATCCCCGGCTTGCTTTTTACCGGTATCCAGACGCCCATTTTGAACAGTTGGTTAATTTCGCTCTTCAGCGGGGCCAACCAGACTGGCCGGTGAGTTGGCAATAGCGCTTGGTTGATTGACGCGGGTAGGGTAAGGTCAGAGATCATAGGAAGGGCATCCAGCTGGCCTTCTTGTTCAGCGCAGATCTGATCGCTTGGGAACTTGCCTAGTCGTAGTTCCACGCTGCGTAGTGCCAGATCGATGTCGTCAATGGTTGTGGGGATAGGGATGAAGAGTTTTGGGCTAGAGTCGGGGAATTTGGCCAAGTTGGTGTAGATGAGAGAGTTTTGGCCAACGCTCCATAGCACAAAACCCTGTTGGTCGTCCTGAAAGCCTAGGAACACGGTTTTTTCCGCCTGGTTGTCCAATTTGAGTTGTTTTTCTTTGGGGACGTGGGCCAAGGCAATGGAACCAAAAGGGTGTAGCGGAATAGGTTTATCGGGGGCACCGTAGAGCGTCTCCAATGGTGTTTTTGGCAATGACCGGGAGTTCTGAAGACAGTTGTGAAGGAAACAGGCATGCCGGTAAGCAAACAACCAGAATAACTTGGGGAGCCGCACGTACAATAACATGGTGCGGGCCATGTCACCCAGGGTCCGATTAACGCATTCAGCTTCACCGTTTTGTTCCGGGGTGTACGGGGAGGTGAATAAGATTTTGTATCCGAGTACCAATAGCTGGTCGGATAAGGATGTCGTATTGTATTCTTTAGCGTTGTCACAGCGGATATGGATGGGGGTTTTTTCAAGCCGGTTTTTTAGGTAGGTCACGGTTTTCAGGAGGAGCTTGGGGACATTGGAGCAAAGTTTGAAAGCATGAACAAAGATGAAGGTGGAGTGGTGATTGCGGATCGTGAGAAGGTAACGGTTGCCGGTTATATTGGGGGGAAGTGGGCCGAGTACATCGGTTACCAGTAGGTCAAGGACGCTGTTGGTCGGGATGGCCTCAGGCATGGCTGCGCGGCGGCATTCACTTTTTGCCATCCAGCATGCCTTGCACACGAATGGGGTCCATGATTTTGGGTCAAAATCCGGGGAATGGGCCTTCAGGTAACTTTTCACAACGCAATCCAAGACATGACCAAGGGAACAGTGGTGGAAGTACGAGGGGGAAACAAATGGAAGGGGAATCAAGGAAAGGGGAGGAGGGACGGCAGCACGGACAAGAGAAAGAAGGGAAGGGGAAGAGGATGGAAGAGGCAAAGCCAAGACAATGGACCAGGTCCTGTTATTACATCAAGCAAGCAGACAGTGAATAGAGGAGGAAAAAATGAGGTCGGATCCGTGGAACATTGGGGTGTATCCTGTGTCAATGAGATGCCCCAAAGACACCAGGGTCCCTTGGACTTGTGGACAGTACAAGACATCATTCAGAAGGGGGCCCCCACGGCCCCACACGGAGTCGGCGCCAGGCGTATTGTTCCCCTACCAATGGCAAGCATTGTTGCGTGAGGATTGGCCAGTTTGAGCGGGACAGGGGAATGGAAGGGGGTGTAGGTAGCAAATGAGGCAAATTGGCCACTTACTGTTGAGGTGGCCCCAGAGTCAACTACTAACGTATGTGGGACCGCCACCAAACGTACAACAGGCTGCTCAGGGGGGGCCTCAGCGGCAACGGATTGGTTGGGGGCAATGACACTGTTGACTTGGCCAGCGGTGAAGGGGTTCGGTCATGGGGGACGTGGATTGCGGATGTGGGGAGCCTCCCTAGGCGGGTTAGCCGCGCCCGGAGGTGGTAGGCTGGCGTCAATCCGGAGCTGCGGACAGTCACCTTGCCAGTGATCTGGCAACCGGCAATAGACGCAAGAGCCACCAACGCACTGACGGACCTTGGCCAGAATCAGTCGGTTGCCCTTTGCCAGGACGTTCTGGGCTGCCTGGATGTCCGCGGCGGTTGGTTGGTGGCGGGATGCGTGGGTGCCAAGGGGGGGAAGGGTGTGCATGTTTCTGGGATGGTTACCGGGAGGGTGCCCCCGGTCTGGAGTAGGCCAGGTCCACGGGTTGACTGCAGCAACCATGTACGGGTTGTCCAACAAGTTACCTTGCGTGATTTTGGTATAGAACAAGGTCAGAGTGGACTGGGTATTGGCCGCAGTGGGATGGTTGATGCAATCAAGTTGCGGCCAGATGCTTTGGAGCATTTGGGTGCAAGACAATCCAGGGGGTGGCGGAGTCAGAACTTGCATTACGAGGGAGACACATTTGTCCGGGACCGGCGTACCAAGGCAGCCTAACTCAATGAAAACGTTCAAGATACGACTGAGGTGGGAGGATATGCTGCCGTCCATTTTGGTTAGTTTATAGAAGAGTTTTTCCCAAAGTTCAATTTGGCGGGTTCAGGTCGACAGTTGGAAGTTCTTTTTAATCGTCTCAAAGGCTCCAGCGGCGGTTGCCTCCTTCACTATGAGGGTTTGCAATTCTTGCTCAATTGTCAGAGTGAAGAAGACACAGAGAATGATGCTCTCGTTTTCAGTTAGGGAGCGTAGATTATTGATTTTGTGAGTAAATTTGCTAACGCCAAACACCATGAGGCTGACTGTGTTTATACCTTCAATCCACTCGTCAATGTTGCTGCCATTGTGCCTAAGCTTTTCAACCGTTGATACATACTCCGTTGGGTTAGATAAGAATTGTGCCTTCACGGTGGTTTTGACGGCCCTGGCGGTCAGCAACGCTTTTGAATCCATGGGACGTGAGGTGGTTGGAGTGGCGGGTTTATTGCTATCAGTATTGGAGATAAGGTTGTCGGAGGTAGTACCAGGCCTTCCAGGTCTTGCTCTACCACGCCGGGGCATAAACTAATTCCGGAAAGACGAGTCAAAGAAGAAGGATTGGGAAGAAGGGAGGCCGGTATTGGAGTATTGAGGTATTGGAAGGGAGGGGTTGACCGGAGAGTTGAGCCGGCTTTTAACCTGTAGTAAGTTAGGAGTCAGAATCCCTTATTTATTTCAGGGTTGGCTGCGCGTAAGGTAAATATAGTATGTACAAGTGTCATGGGATATGTGATATCCCCCTGTGATATATAATGACTAGTTTGACCTAACACATGCAAATCACACTAACTATTACCTAGAAGGAAGTACCTTTGAATTAATAACCAACTGCACAGCAGTAAGGAAGCTCATGAACATGAAAAATCTTAACCACCACATGCTTAGATGGCAAATGGCTATCCATCAGTATAGAGGACAGATGACAATCATGCATAAACCTGGAACCAAACACCAGAAAGCAGATGGACTCAGTAGATGGGCTCTCCCTAATGACCCTAGTAACCCTGCATATGACCCAGATGAGAATGACATCTTCCCAATCTTAGGGATCAATGTTTGTGATCTAGACCTAGCTTTATTTGATTCTGTCCAAGAGAGCTATGACCTGGAGCATCTCAAGGTACTATAGATCATGAAAAGCAAGCATCCCTCTACTGATTTAAACAGAGTCTAAAAAAGGAACTCTCCATTCCTTATAAAGAAGGGAGATTCTCAAGCGTAGATGGTCTGTTATACTTCCATCATAAACACTCAAGTGTGATAGTCCTCAACTCAGAAAACCACATTAAGACAATACTGCATGAATGCCATGATAACTGCAACTCAGGTCACTTCTCATTAGATAGGAATATTGACAAGTTCAAGCAGAAATCCTGGTGGATTGACTGGAGAGAGCAAACCACTGACTACGTCAATTCCCGTTACAACTGTCAGAGAACTAACAGACAAACAGGAAAGAGATTTGGTCTTCTCCAAAAGATATCAGAAACCACCAATAGATGGGAAATAATAAACATGGACTTTTTCACTGGTTTACCGCCAGGGGGACCATACTCCTATAACTCTGTGGTATTTATTGTAGACAGATTCTCCAAAAGAGCAAAATTTATACCTAATCACAAAGACGACACAGCTATGGAAGTAGCTCTGCTGTTCTGGAACAGATTCATGGCTGACATAGGTATCTCAAAAATTCTAATCAGCAACAGAGAACCAAAGTTTACTTCTGGATTCTGGAGGGACCTTCATGATTTGTTGGGAACTAAATTAGCTTTCTCTAAAGCTTATCATCCCCAAACTTATGGGCTAGCTGAATGCATGATTCAAACTTTGGAAGAAATGCTATGAAGGTTTTGCTCTTTTGGTTTAGAGTTTAAAAAGCACAATGGGTACACGCATGACTGGGTAAGCCTCCTGCCAGCCCTAGAAATAGCTTCCAAAAGCAGTATGCACTTGACTACTCAAGAAGTTCCTTATATTATAGAGAGAGGATGGGTATTCAAAATGCCTAAAGAAAGTGTCAACCAAAACCTTTTCAATGTCCACCCAACAGCCCTGAACTTCAAGAAAATGTTGGAAAAAGTTAATCATCATGCCCAAGAATGTGTTCAGAGAGCTGTTGAGTATAATGAAACTAGGTGGGACAAAAGCCAAAAGGAACCTGACTTGGAAGTAGGGGAAAAGGTCTTACTGTCCATGGTGAACTTCAACAATCTAGGAGGTAATAAGAAACTGAGACCAGCCTTTGAAGGCCCTTTCTGCATAAAAATTCTTCATGGAAAGAATGTGTTTGAAGTTATCCTCAGCAAGTGATTGTCCAAGAAACACCCAGTTTTTCTGGGTATTCTGATTAAGCACTATAACCCTAGGGAAGCTGAAGACCCACCTGCCCAAAATATTCCCTTAGAAATCCCACAGGAAGGTAGCAAGAGCAAAGTAAGCACAATCCTTAAAGAAAAGAAGGAAAGAGTCAATGGAAAGGATGTCAGGCTGTAGCTTGTCAGATACAGAGGAGAATCAGCAGAAAAGGATGAGTGCCTACCAGAAAGTAACATACCAGATGTCCCCATCCTTCTGAGGAATTTCAGAGCTGCAAAAAGGAAAGATTAAAATCTCCACCCAAGAACCTTTTTTTACCTGTTGCCCCTCCCAAAATTTCTTTTGTGTACACCTATCTTGAAAGGGGGGAATCACATCTGGATACTATTCAGAACCAACTGACTAAAGCCCCCAAAAATAAAACTGAATAGATAATAATAATAAATACAAAAATACGGAAATAATCAATTAAAATAAAAATTAAGAAATAAAACCTTAAACTGTTATAAATCTAAAAATATTATTAAAGAAATGGATTTGTGTTGCCAATTTAGGCAGGGTCACCCACTGGAAGCACCCAAAAAATTTTACTCCTTCAGGTATAACCATGGTTCACCTGTGTACCCTCCCATCACATCTGTAGGTATGGGTTCTTTCAGCTTCCTGATGCTAGGAAATTTGCCTTCCAGTAGCTACAGCAAGTGATATTGGTGTTGGAATAATAATTCCAAGAAGATTACAGTAAAATGCTTAAATAATTGATTTAAAAGCAAGTGCAAAGTTTGGTTGGTTTGGTTGGTTTGGTTGGATTAAATTTTTTTAAATATATTTTTGAAGAGGGTCCACAGTTTGTGCAAACTGGGGATCTTTATTGAATAACAAACTCTCTTCAAGGGGCTCCTTTGAACCGTGGAAAGACCTTGGTATGATGAGGTCTTAAATGATTGCTCACAAAGACTAACTCAAGGGGATGGGTGGACTGGCTGTCTTACAGCACTTATGCCTTGGTTGCAAGGAGGAGAAAAATTACTAGTTTAAGTACTTACTCCAGGAGGCTTGCAGAGATTCACGGTATGAAAGGTTCTCAGGACAATTATTGGGGTTATTTTCTGATATTCTTCACGGAATCAATGTTGGGGTCAGAATTATTAATAATACTATCAGACTATAGCCATATATCAATTTTTTATCTTGAATAAACACTTGATCACAGATGGCAAGGGTTCTGGATTGATACTTAAGAATTACTGTCTATTAAATCATTTAAACAAAGGGTTGTTTATATACCTTTTTGGGTGATAAGACCTTCTCAGGGCACGTAGAGAGGGTTGTGCTTGGATGCTGAGGCTAGTAGGCTGGTCAGGGCTATTTTGGCACGTAGTTCTGGTGCTGTCAAATCTGCTAGCCTTGTCTATGTCATATTTTGAAATAATTTTCAGAAGTTGTTTAAGTGTTAATTTGGTATTTTTATGATTCAGACATATTTCCTCATTTTGTATTAACTTATTTTGAGTGAAATGGGTGGAAGTGGGTATTAGTAGATTATACGGCGTCTTCTGCACACGTTGGGACATTTTAATAATTTTTAGGTTAACCCCTCATTGTGTTTGTGTTTCATAAAGATTTGGCAATCTCATTTACGTGACAACCTTCATTATTGTTTCTCACAATTTATTTGTGTTATATTTTGACTTTCATATTTTTTATTCCATATTCTTAGGTTTCAGACATCCCTCTGTCCAGCAGTCAAGTTGTTACATATACATGATGTGTGCATGCAGGTTGTAGCCTGTTCCTACGGTACCTGGCTGTCAGGCTTAGTGCAATTTCTGTTGACACGCGCAGGCTTGACAGATGCGTGCGGGAATCTGCTGCCTGCGTTCAGTCAGTCATTTTGCATGGGGGCCTTTTGACGTGCGCCTAAATATTGAGTGTCAGGAGCATGTACCCTTACTGTATGAATGCGGGGCTGCGCGCGGTGTAAGACTCCAAACGGTGCTAAGCCGTGGCAGTTCTGTGGAGGGGAAAGGTGCTGTTTAGGCTGCCCTCCTAGGAGTTACAATAATATTTAAATGTAACCGGAATCAAGGTCCAGAACCTTATGGATGAGAAATCAAAGTAAGGGAAGAGGATAAGAGTTGTTGGTAGCAATGGAAACAACACTATCTGAGGCAAGATGGTGCAGGTAAAGACTTGAACAAATAAGTCAAGGTTTGTTCAGAGTTCAATAGAACAAGTCAGTTGTAAGTAACAACGCCCACAAGCTAATAACTCTGGTTGTCAGCAGCTGATTAGGAAAGATCAACTCAATCCCAACCAACCTCCAGGTTCTCAATGAACCTGCCCAACTCTCCGCAATCAAGCGCTTGAAGGGTACCAGATAACTGTGGGAGGCTGAACAAAACAAAAGCAATTTGTTTATGAAGCTCTAGAAGCAAATCAATAACAAATTCGAGCAAGAATATCCCAAAACTTCTCAAGGGACTCAAGAATAGCGTGGCAAAATTCAACCTCAAAGAAGAAGGGAGGTATAACACTCCAGGTTTTAAGCTTAATAAAACTCCTTCAATCAAATTTGATTGGCTCCAGAAAGATGATCAAGGAGAGATCAAGACCAGTATGGTCGGAAAAAGGGATCAGAGTGGTATAACACACCCAAGAATTCAGACAGGAATTCTTCTTCAACCAGCAAGGCTATTGGTTGGTGATAAGGATCAAGGTCACAAGGGACAGAGTTTGAGTACGGAGGCTTCAAAGGATCAAGGGGCAATCATGGATATACCCGGATAAATTTCTCAGATAAGTGGGGAAGGATGCCCACGGATAAGTTGATTTCTGATGATGAGGGAGACAGATGAGATGAGATGATGATGGTCCGCTGGATGCTGGGCCAAAAGGCAGGGGAGAGCCCCTCCTTTTATAGACATGAGGCCCTGTATACTATGTACAAGAGATACTACAAATAGGTGCGGGAAAATGAAAACATAAAAAAAAAATAACATGAGAGGAAAAAAAAAGAAATGTTGCCCGCGTCAAGAATGACCGCGGGCAACCAGATGGACACCCGCAACAGCGGTCGCGGGTGTCGACAACGGCTGTTGTTGCCCGATCGGCGGCGACAGCGGGGTGAAGGTTCCGACGGGAAAATCCACTGGGCTTTACGGCCGCAGCTGGGGCGGATTGTAAGTCACGAGCAGATTTCAAATTCTGTTGATGGATTCGCTCTTGGAACGAACTGGTGGAGATCAACCAACGTTGAGGGTTGGGCTGAGGTTGAGAGTGAGTGTGATTGTGATTGAGTAAGGAGGTGATCGGCAACGGTCCAATGGGCTCGGAACCCAAGTCAAGCCGACCACTGGAGTCGATTGTCATGAATTGGATTGGTTTGATCCTAGACCAAGCGTCTTGATCCAGGCGTTGGTCGCCCTCGGGTTTGATAAACTTTTGGAACTTTGCCCTCTCATGGTTGTGGTGAGAGGATGATGATGATGAGGATTGAAGATTGAATCAATCGTCGGATTTCACGAGCGGTAAGACCCTCAATAGTTGAATGAGGTAGAGTAGTAGACTGATACCCCCGATGGAAGTGATAAAGATGCCGTTCTTGGTGAACAATCCATCACGTTCCCATTGGTGCTTGAAGCTCAAGCTGGATTGATCTGATGGATCTTGTTGGGAAAAGTGTGAAGAGGAGGAGTAGAACCCATGCTGAGCTGATGAGTACTGGTAGTGATTGTTTCGATTGATGAACCTCAGCCAGAGGGATGATAGGGGATCCTGGTTGGGATCAACGGAGTGATGGGTTGGATTGCTCCAACTTCAATTGGGAGACTGAGGACGGGATTGATTCCAACCGTGGTGGTGACGAAGATAGTTCTGCCGCTTGGACGGAGAGCTGAGGAGGTCCTAGGCATCACGGATGAGTTTGAACCTTTAGGTGATTTCGAGCTCTTGGGAATGAACGGATGAGGATGATGGGTCGTTTGATCTGAGGTCTTTCAAAGCAACGTTGGGGTGGTAGATCTTGACGAGTTGATAGTAGCGATGCTTGATTTGATTGGCAGTCGCTGAGCGGGGTAGATGAAAGATTTTGAAAGGTGTAGGCAAACGGTGGGTGGGGATGGATGGGATATGGGGTTGAGGGTTGATGAGGATGAGCAAGTAGAGGTCAAAGCGTTGGAGGGATGACAGGAGTAGTTGTTGAGGTTGAGATGGGTTGGGGGGAAATGAAGGTACCCATAGGGGTACAACCAAATTTTTTTTTTTTCCCGTGGTGTCCCGGATTGGTCACCACAGCGGAAATTGTGACACAACACAAATCCGCCTGTAACTCCTAAAATATACACAACACCTCAATTCTGACTGAATTTTAGGTGTGAAACCTATACATGGCATAATTTGTGAAATGTTAAAATGGCAAAAAGGTGCCATGGTGGTGTCGTGGTCTATTTTGTCTATTTTGTTTAATAATTGTTTAAAAATTTAAGGAGTTAGAATTCAAGGGTGGGGTCAGTGAGTGACCCTACTTAATTTTGGGTGGGGAGTCCATTTTTTTAATAATATTCAAGTATTTCCCACTCCTTCTAACTTTATTATTTTTATTTCTGTTTGAAATCTGCTTTGACAGGTTGCTCTGTCTAAGTAGCAAGCTGACAGGTTCCTGACCAAAAATTTGCTCATAAAACCATAATTATGTCTAGCTTAGGAGCTATGGAAAAAAACAGGTTTCATCCATAGCCCTGCAAGCAGCAACATACCTTGCACAACCGCACGGAGGAGCTATGGCATGCGCCAGCCCTGCACGCAGCTGCATACCTTCTGTAACCACGCAGAGGAGCTACAGCACGCGCCAGACCCTCAAGAAGTCAAGCAACTACCTCATGCAAGCTGGAAGTAGTTGCTAGTCAGCGACTACCGCGCATGGCAGTTTCCACTGGCTCCCGCAGGTAGTCAAGCAACTACTGCATGCCGTGGTTGCTAACTGTTGCCAGCCCCAGAGGTAATTGACCAACTACCTTGCCTGGGCCCCTAGCAACCGGCCAGACCATTGCGCAAGGCAACCAGCTGGCTCACTGGACAGCCCCTCCCCCCCTCTCCCAAAACAGAAACAGGCTGTAGGGTACCACCTATACACCCTACAGGCCTGTTCCACACCACATGGGGACCAAAGAGCGCCACAATGTGGTGAAGTATAGTATGAAAACAAATAAACCAACAAAAAATCCGGAAAAATGGGCCCTGCACCTTTTTTAAAACTAAATCAAAGGTTGTCAGGGCCTGTATGGTAGGTTTGGGCTCAAAATAGTACACATTAGTTACTGTAACACCCTGAGAGAGTGTACTAAGGATAAACAGGGGCCTAGCTTCGTGCTAGATGGCTCACAAGGTACCAAACACCCATACAACACCCCCCTTTTGTCCCTGGTAACTAAAACTGTACACAACTAATCATTACTAGGAGTGTACTGTCCAATTAAGTGACTGTAAAACACCCCAACATGGAAAAAAGAGCCTCAGACTCAAATTAGTATTACAGAATGGGTTCCCCAGAGCATTTGTTCAAACCCCTGGATTCAGGAAGCCATGACTTATATTTAAAAATATTAATTGAATACTACTTCTTTGGTAGATACAATGAGGTCATTAAGGGTACAGAAACATGTATCAAACCCCAAGCATGATGACATAGGGCTTCCTGTACCTCTGTTGTGACCAGAGCAGGTCTACACAAACACACTGATGGCTCCCTGGCCTCAGCACTAGCCTTCTCACCCTGTTTTGGCTGGTAAAAAGATTTCACCATGAGGGAACCCAAACAATATAAATAAAGGCTCTTCCCCCAGCCATTTCTAACTCATTCATTCAGTCATAAAGTCATTAATGCTTCAAATATTTTCTTACTCAAGCCATAAAACCCTTACAAGAAATAAGTGTATGATCCTGGACCACTTTCTGATAAAACTTTAGACAAAACTCTTGAATCCTTACTTTTTGGCCAAAATCAATATCCAACCATTCAGGTCCTGCCTCAGCACCAGCTTCCAGTACCCTGAATCCCTGCATATTGGTCAATCCATCAAGAAAAATTCCGGATCTAGACCTATTAAGTGATCCTGCTGACTTATACTTTTTTTTTAGGTTCTTCATAACCCAAACCCCAAGGAAATTACCCACACCCTTCTTGAAAGGAGTCCTTGTAAACCCCACAGGCACCACAATTGCACCTATATTGTCCTTAACAGACATATACCTGTGTTCTGGAGGGTTCAACAATCCCATTAAGTTCTTGGTGCCTCCTTTTAAGTTTATTTTCATAAATATATAAATAAATTTAACCCTTATAGCCAAGATCTATCTCTGACATTTTTTAAAATTTTTACTCTAAACCTTTCATCACCTCTAGTAGCTAGAAGGAGCTAGGTCCTTGGTATCTAGTAGGCTGACATTGTGGGTTTGACTCCCACCAGACACATCTTCATTTTCACATTCTCAACAGGTTATGGGCCTAGAGCCCACCTGAGCATATACTTGCTTACTTAAGAGACTTGAATAATATTTGAATGCTTTTTGTAAGATCTGTTGGTATTTTTGCCTACTGCTAGTGTTGCCTGAACCTTGAGTGAGACTTCTGCAGTTGTCACCCAAGTTGTGCGGACTCCAAGGCTCACTATTCAATATATTTATTCATTGTTGTTTCTCATCTTGTCAACCACTGTCCAGCCCATCTTGTACTTAGACTACTTAAGCTGACATGTTCTCAAGTAAATGAAACACCATCTGTTCTGTCTTACTTTGAACTGGAGTGCCCCTCTCTTGAATCCCTAGATCCGTTCCTCTTGACGTTACAAAGACTTCATACCATCTTCTTCAACCATCTCACCGGGGCATCTAACTCAAACTTCAACATGGTTAAAAGCCAAAATTCTCCCCTGATCTACTTCAGTCCATTTATTCCCTTCCTTCTAATCATGCAACAAGACTGGTGCTCTCAATATCATCATTTTATAATTGCTTTTGCGCAAACCATCTTAAAAAAAAAAGAAATGATTTTTCTCTTGCACTGCCTCTTGATCACCTTTGCATGAGCGCTATCACCATTAAATTGACCGTTGCGCCCATTTGCTCTATATCGCTCAGCAATTCTTGACCTTATTATAATTGTTGTCACCTGCTCGGTCAATCAACTCCGCTTGGCCATTTGTTTGTTGAAATCTCAACTGTCCCTGCTCAACTGTTTTTGTTCAATCATCTCAGCTCTCTTATTGGTCCGGCCATTCATTCCACCGCAACAATCAAAAATTTGAACAATTGGTCAACTCTTCAAATACCAATCTTGCGCCTGCTTGCCCCTGTTGCTTCAAGTTGTTCAATTTGTAAAGATTAGGTTAGACACGGATTACAAATTATCAGATAAAACCACAAGCAGATACATAAAGTTCCAATATGCATAAATTATGCATATAGAGTTACAGAAAATCTTCATTTATATATAAGCTTGCCCAACCCGCTAACCAACAGACCTTTTCCTCATCAGAGTTGAAGGTCAAGACTTGGAAGCGGGTTGAGCTGATGTCGTGGCGTTGGGTGATTGTGCAGGTTAGTAATAGGATGATCAGAGTTGAAGGTCGAGACTTGGCAGCGGGTTGAGCTGATGTCGTGGCGTTGGGTGATTGTGCAGATCCCATCTTGAATTAAACATAACAGGTCAAAAGCCGGCCAACTAGCTGTTGCCATCTCCTCACCTTCCTGATTGACTGCCGGTAGGCTATTGACCGGGCCACCGGTAGGTGGATGGAATTTTTTCATGATATACTACTAGATAGCGACAAGTCAGAAGCAAGTCAAACAAACCAATTGGGGGAATCCTCTTTGTATTCGGCGGCAGACGGTAGGTTTGTCCCAGAGCCATCAAACATGAGCACTCAACAAAATGTGTCAATTGAGTCCCTCCTTGAGGTCATCAATGGACTCCAATCTCAAATTGAACGCTCCGAGCATAACCAAGCACCCCATTTTGGGGGAGCATCCAATGACGTTGTGAACGTTCAGGATACTATCACACAAAAGTTTATCGAGGATCCGGTGGCTTTCCACAACTCTATGAACCCAAAGAAGGTCATCCTGACTTTTGACGGGGCAAACTACTTGCAATGGGAGTGTGCCATTGACCGGACACTCCGTAGGGCTCTGAGGCGCAACAGCACCTTCCTTGGCAATCCTGATGCTTTTCTACACCTGGGACAAGACCACAAAGAGACGCTGGCAATTTTAATTAGGAAAACTATTGACGACACCTTGCTCAGTGTGGTTGAAGGCTCTGGTACCAAAGACGCTCAATTCTTGCTTGAACTTATCAAGAAAAAGTGTAGTAAGACTGACTGAAGGCACAAACTGGCAATTGTTGACCGTTTCTTTGGTGCAATCAATGACAGAACAGGATCGGACAATGTATGGGTGGCAAATTGGCATAAAATCATAGCTGACCTTGGGAGGGTCAACATTTCAATAGACAAATTCTATGGCTTATGTCTACAAGCAAGTGCAACGGCACCACTAGGCATTGACCAGCAGAATTTTGAGTACGCAATTGGTCAAAGCTTGAACGACTCTACTACTCCTCCAAGCTTCACAGAAGTCTCCACAACAATCCAATCTTGCGCCAACAAGCTGAAGTCAAGGACAACTAACCCTGTTGGCACCATCCCATTGGATGTCGACATGAACATCCAGGCCATCACAGACCGTCCGGCTTGCAGATACATTCCACCCGCCAAGAGAACGTCACATCAACCTCAGCACAGCCCTGCCTCTAACCCGGCAAACCTGTCTATAGATAAAGCGACTCAGTTTAAGGGAAGAGAGCGCAATGAATCCCTACTGAGAAAGTTTGGTTACAGTTGTCATTATTGAAAGAAGAACGGGCATTGGTATGCCAATTGCAATGATTTTTGGGAACATGTTTGATTGGGCGTGATACCAGCACCACCTGACAATCATACCAAGCGCACTTTGCGGTACTTGCCACCATCCAAACCAAGCTTTGCTACGTTGGCAAACACTCGCATCTGTCAACTTGACCTTGAGACCGTCAACAAAGGGGAGGTCTTACTTGACTCAGGAGCCACAGCCCACGTAAGTGGAAAATCAAAATTTTTCACCACCACCAGGCGCCTACAAACTCCAATTGCTTTAACCATGGCCGTACCATCTAACTCAGCTATTGTTTACTCTGTTGGAAGCCTCAGAATCCCAACAAGGACGGGGACGTTGAAGATTGATGGCGTGTACTTCTGTGAGAGAGTTAGCGGGACTATCTGATTGACTGGGAGGCTCATTACAGATGGATGGAAACTTGCACACAAGGGAACGGAACTGTCATTGTTTGACCCGTCTGATAGAAAATTTGAGACTGTATTTAGAAATTTTTGCTGGGTAATACAACCGCTCAACAATATACTTTGTCAAGCAATCACTCAAAAACCAATGATGGACGCCTAAAATTGGCACCTGCGGCTCGGGCATTCCTCCAAGGCTGTTGTCAAGAAGTTCTTGCAACTACACTTTGCAAAACAGCAAAAGGGGACCTGGCAGACATACTTTTGCAAGCGGTGTGCTTTGTCCAAAGCCATTGACAAACCGTCTCTCGGGGTAGCGTCAAACATACCAAGACAAGAACCCCTACAACTGTGTGTCACGGACGTTTCTGGCCCTTTTGAAAAGGACCTCAACGGCACCCAATTCTGGTTGACTTTTCGAGACCATGCAACTACCTATACGTTTGGGGCCGCCTTACAATCCTGTAGCAAGGTGCCCCAGAAGATCATTAGTTGGATCGAGCATCTGAGGAATACAGTTGGAAAGGTACCGGCATACGTTAGGTCTGAAAATGCGGCAGAATACATTGGACCCCTGTGTACAAAGCTGGAGGCGCTTGGTATATGCCTAGCCCCCGTTGCCCCGTTTCATCCACAGCAGAACGGAGAAGCCAAGAGAGCAAACAGAACAATTGGAGATGTGGCTTGCACTATGCTAAACGGTAGCCGGATGGCTAACCAGTATTGGAGCTACGCATATCTTACTGCTACCTATCTCCACAACCAAATCCCAAATACGAGGACAGGCTCTTCCTGTCCGGTCACCCTATTATTTGGAATGCAGGTTGACCCTAACAGCCTGTATCCCTTCGGCGCAAGAGCCATTTTCCACACGCCTAAGGAGCGCAGAACATCAAAGCTAGCTGACAGAGGACAGTTTTGCCGCTTCCTTTCATATCCAGCGGCAGGAGCTGGATGGCTTTTCTGGTCACTGACTGAACGACGTGTTGTCCACTCCACGTTGGCCGTTTTCCCAGACTTCCAAGCTGCAGAGGTTAAGTCTGAAGTGCACAAAGGTGGGATTGACTTCATCATCAACCAACTTACCTTGAGACTGGGCAAGGAAAATACCAATGAAGTTGCACAAGCTGAGGACAACATTGTCCAATCCATGCCAGTCAGAACCAATCATTCACTACCACGGTCACTCCCAGAGGCCCTGAAGGGCGAATTTGGAAGAGAGTGGTTGGCATCTGCAACCTATGAGGTTGACAAGTTTGAAAAACTTGACGTTTGGGAACCAGTCAAGCCTCACCCAGGCATGAGGGTACTAGGGATGCAATGGGTCCTTGCCCATAATCTGGACAAAAATGGCAACTTAATCGAACAACGCTCCAGGCTAGTAGTGAAGGGATTTAACCAGCGGATGGGAGAAGACTGCAACAAGACGTACGCTCCAACCGCCAGCCTGAACATCCTTCGGGTGCTCATCTCTCTCAGCCTCAACATGAACCTTCCAATGGCATCATTCGACGTCAGTTCAGCGTACCTATATAGTCCTATCGATGAGGAACTATACGCCCAGCCGCCTGTGGCTGTCCAACCTGAATGGAAGGGCCTCGTCATGAGGTTGAAGAAAGCTGTCTATGGTTCAAAACAAGCTGCTAGATGTTGGTGGAAATTTTTCCAGGGGATCATGTCAAGGCTTGGTTTTGAGACGCAAGAAATTGAACCTTTGCTGTATTTCCTGAAGAGCAAGGAGGGTTTCATGATTGTCTGGATGCACGTAGACGATGGGTTTGTGGTAGCATCATCACCAACGCTACTTGCTTCCCTACGTAGTGGAATGGAACGAGAGATCAAGTTGAAGTGGAATGACAATCCAACAAAAATTGTGGGGATCGTGCTACGACGGGACGGAGAATCAATATCACTGAGCCAACAAACCCTCACCAATCAAATCCTCAAGGAATACCCAAGGACCGCGCACTCAAAACGGAGCACCCTACCTGAGTCACCTTTGTCAACCAACGTATCCGAGGCTGTTGACCCCAATGAGTTCAAGCACTACATTGGTTTGCTCATGTACCTGGCAGCAGGGACCAGGCCGGACCTCTCTTACCCTGTCAACTTGCTGTCAAGGTTTGCTAATTGTCCATCACAAGAGCATTGGGATGCTCTTGACTGGCTAATAGGCTATCTACAAGCGACTAACAACAAACAGCTTGTCTTTGACAAGAATCAACAAGGCCTTGAACTATGGAGCAATGCCAACTGGGGTGGTGAACATGAGCGATCCACCTTGGGTCATCTCATCAAATACTTTGGGAACCCAGTTGCATGGGGTTCAACTAGACAGAAGGTGGTAGCCCTGTCTACGTGTGCCGCCAAATACGTGGCACTCTCCGAGGGGACCCAGCACCTGTCCTACCTTTTAAAAGTTCTGAAGGACTTTGACTTGAAACCATCTATCTCAATCTTCTGTGACAACCAATCAGCAATCCTCATAGCCGGCAACAACTCTTCCAAAAAACGCACCAAATACCTATCGCGCGCTTTCTTCTTTGTCAACAATTTTGTCCGTCAACAGAAGGCCGCGCTAAGCTGGACAAGCACTCACGACCAACAAGCCAACATCTTTACAAAGCGCATTGGCCCCAATAAGATGCCCAGTGCCCTTGCCAACTTGAAGGTAAGAGCGGTGAAATTTGTAAACCGTGTGGAGGGGGTGTAAAGATTAGGTTAGACACGGATTACAAATTATCAGATAAAACCACAAGCAGATACATAAAGTTCCAATATGCATAAATTATGCATATAGAGTTACAGAAAATCTTCATGTATATATAAGCTTGCCCAACCTGCTAACCAAAAGACCTTTTCCTCATCAGAGTTGAAGGTCAAGACTTGGCAGCGGGTTGAGCTGATGTTGTGGCGTCGGGTGATTGTGCAGGTTAGTAATAGGATGATCAGAGTTGAAGGTCGAGAATTGGCAGCGGGTTGAGCTGATGTTGTGGCGTTGGGTGATCGTGCAGATCCCGTCTTGAATTAAACATAACACAATTTATCACCTATTGACCTTGCATTTGCTTGTTCAATCAAGTGCTCTCAGCACAATCTTATTTCAGATTGCTCAATCATCTTTATCGTCCTTGCGCCATCCCAATCGACCAATCAATCTATTCAAAGCCATCTGCTTGGTCATTTTCTCGTTGCAATCTCGCGTTTGCCTTCTCAATCAGCCTCATTCAGTGGTCTCTGCCGGTCTTCAATTCAAACCTTCTCCGCAATCAAAGTTCCTTGGCCCCTTGCTTCTCAATTTGTTGTTCCAATTGCTATTAGCTTAAATAAACTTGCCTAGCCGTCCTTAAACCATCTACCAAGCTTTTTTTTTTGTTATCCACTGTTACTTAAGCTGCCACTACCGCGCCAACTTAGCTCTCATCCTCCAAACAACCTCCATCCACTCGGTTCTTCAATCTTTCAAGCTGTAAGGTTGCTTGAAGTCGCTTCACACTATTACCTGCTATCGCTCGCGTTTGGCTACTTGGTTGTTGTCTTTTGAATCACCCTGCGCTTGCTCGGTCTATTACTCTCAGCAACGTTTCCAACATCCTTACGGACCTTGCGCTTGTTGGTTTGGTTCATCTCTACCTTAAGTTGATTAGATCCTACTACTGCCATTCAAATTCTACTAGGTTTGTTAGCTACCTTTCAAAGTCTTCCAACATTTATCTCAAATGTGTAGTTGTTGTTCAGAATAGTCCAGGGTTCAAAGGTTGAGGTTAGAAGATTAGTTACCTGCTGATGGAATAGACTCAAAAGTAGTTCAAAAATCACTTGATAAATTTCTTTTCCAACAGAATAGGCCCTTATTGTATTGTTCAAAAATCTTTTCATTCTATTTTGAAATGTTAGATAGAATAGGCATACAAGAGATCAAAAGTCTTCAACTCTCAGAATTGTTTTATTTCCCTCAAGCTTCAGTCAAGGGGGTGTCTTGGTATTTTTGCCTACTGCTAGTGTTGCCTGAACCTTGAGCGAGACTTCTGCAGTTGTCACCCAAGTTGTGCGGACTCCAAGGCTCACTATTCAATATATTTATTCATTGTTGTTTCCTATCTTGTCAACCACTGTCCAGCCCATCTTGTACTTAGACTACTTAAGCTGACAGGTTCTCAAGTAAATGAAACACCATCTGTTCTGTCTTACTTTGAACCGGAGTGCCCCTCTCTTGACTCCCTAGATCTGTTCCTCTTGATGTTACAAAGACTTCATACCATCTTCTTCAACCATCTCACCGGGGCATCTAACTCAAACTTCAACAAGATCATCATCCCCTGTAAGCCTACCCTATCATTGTGGGTTCAATTTCTGCACCCAGCACTCTTTTGTCTGGGTATTGCTCTACCTACTTCTAAATCATGTAGCAAGGGGGGGTGTTGAGGTTAAACCTGCTAACATGATGTATCACCACAGTATGGAGGCTTTTCAGTTGAACCTAGACAAGAAATACCCAACAATCCTGGCAGCCACAAGCATCTGTAGCCTAGTTGGTAAAGGTAGCACTCTAGTATGTGTCTCAGTCTATCTGAGGTTGTGGGCCTGACTCCTACCAGACACATCTTCATTTTCACAGTTTAAAAATATTTTTTCTTGGAATAGTTCTTGGGAGAATCACCTTAATCAATGTTTGTGTTTGATGTCCAGAATTGAAAAAATTCTCATGAAATCATTCCACATTTCCTTGAACTTTAACCATGAGTGACTTCTCTGGATTTGTTTGGTCATCTTATGAATGCCAAAGATCTGCTCTTTTGATCCTCAATGATGCACCAATTCACAGAGAAGAAGAGGTTAAAAATGTTTTGAAGGCTACAAATGATTTTGATTGTGAATGTCTTCACCCATATTCACCCTTTTTAAACCCTATTGAGCTTACTCTCAAAGAAATTGTCAAAGCAAATCCCTTACTTCAGCATTCTCAGCTGGCCAATCTCATTAAACATGCTAGTGGTATTGAAACCATTACTTAAGAAAAAATGGTTTCATCATTCATGTCAAAAGTTTTACAGAGTCTGTTCAGAGATCCAGCCAATCACTGGTCCAATCTTAAAGCATCCTGAATGATTTGTCTGAATTTCTAGGCTTCCTGGTTTCTTTCTTTTTCTTTTCTTTTTCTTTTTCTTTTTTTTTTGCTGGTCCTCAGTCTTATTACCAAGTTTTCCCAAGAAATTTCCTTTTTTTTAAAAAAAAAAAATAAAAAATAAATTCAAGTTCATTCAACCCACTACAAGCATTTACCCCCCTTTTTTTTTTTTGGTCAAAAAAAACATGAGTGGTCACTTGATTTGTCATGTGGACTTCCTACCCTTGCAGTCAAGTGGACTTGAGCAATTGTCAAGGGGCCTTCAATTGCTTGTTTTGAGAGGCCTTATCCTGCTGGTGATTGGCCTTGAATTACTTGAACAGGGGTCTTGATTGGTAATTGTTATGTGTCCTTCCTCACTTGGTAACTGGACAGGGTTTGCTGGTCCACTGGACTTGTTGACTGGGAAGAGTTGTATGTATGTACACCAAACTTTCCTACCTTGATACTATCTCCATATATCAAAGTAAGTTTGATTCTGTTAGAGATCTTAACTGATCATCCACCACCGTTGGCCATCCCAGGATCCAAATCTTGGTGAGGAGAGAGAAGGGTCCTGGGACGGGTGGATGTTGAGGAGGTCTTATTATATATACGAGGTATGTGACATCTGGGAAAGTGTGAAATCTGTGGGAGATAGACCTGTGACATAATCGTGGCTTACCGCGTATTCTAACAGGTTCCAGTCTGCAGGCATCTGCATCGACAGATCTAAAAGTGATGATATTCAAGAGCAAAGTTTAAAACCGATTGTTGTTTGGAGGTGAACCGGAAGACCCACGATGTGAATTGATCAAAAGTGGCTCAAAAGAGTTTTGCATACCACTACTAGATCAAGTTCAAAGTTGATGATCATGAATTGGGTCATAAATTCAAATTGAAGTCAAAAGTTTTGAGATATCACCATCAAACTTGGCTTCAATCAACATTAAGAAAAGTCTATGATTCAGCCAGCTGGTTTGAAGTGATCATCCTGATGGATTCCAGCACTTTTTGAATGATGATGGTCAGTAGATGAAGCTTCAAGTTCTTGAACTCCAATATTCAATCATTAACCAATCCATCGAACTCGATCGTTCGATTATCTTGTACTTGTACTCGTAACTAAATTCACCATTATGTTGTGTTGTGTTGTGTTGTACAATATATTATATATCTTCTATCTCCCATCCTGATTCGACTTTCGAATGACCGGTCATTCTTATATCTGGCTCTAGTCATTCCAACTCGGTTTTCTCACTCATCGATAGATCTAGATCATCCCATCCATCGATGGTTTCCCCTTCCGTTTCCTCGCCTAATCCTCATCTCATTCCTCTTACCCTGGGCCCTCCCTCATCACCCACCATCCCTCCAGCTACCTCCGACGTACTTCTTCTCTCTCCCTCCTTCCCGCCGACCGCCTCAACTTGTGCAATTCAAACCCTCTCACTCCGCTTGAGGCCTCAAGTGATAATCTTCTGGGCATCATGAACCATCCAGCCACCATTTCCCCTCGACGACAGTCTTCGCTCCCATCCGATCTCGCCATCCTCAACCACTCAAGACGCCCATCCTCGCTTTCGATCCTACTCGCCGTGCTTTATTCCATCCTACTCAATCTGTCCCTCCCTCCCGAGTCTCACCCCAGGCTCGGTCTGCCCTCCCTGCCCCTCAGGCATTCCTCCCTCATCACCCTCCTGCCTCATCTCATCTTCGAATCCATCCTCATCGCTCGACTCTCTCATTCCTCCTCGACCTCCTTGGGCGCCTGTTTACATCTACTCAAGATCCCTCTGCGTTTGTCTCCCCTCTCCCTCTCTGCGGCTTATCACTTATCTCCCGTCCTCAACCTCTCTCCGATTTATCTACCACCCTGCACACTCGTTCTGATTTCCTATCACACCCTCGCCTCGGTACATCATACATCACTCACCCGGCTACCTCTCATCCATCGATCCCACCCTTGCCGCTTCAGTCTCGACCACCTACCGATACTTCAAGCTCGACTTGAACACTCAGATCGCTCGCTCGCTAGCGTTCGATTTCATCAATTATCTCGGACAGTTCTTACTCTTTTACTCTCTCTCCTCCTCTCCCTCTACCCCTCAGACGTATCCCACCCTGAACGTGACGGCAACCCGGACGATCAGCACACCGATCTCGAGCGGTTCGACTACTTCGATCGATGGTCGAGAAGACCCATCGAACGATTTCGAACAGATCTCACCCCTGACCGAGGATGAACGGATCGAATTAGACTCGATCATGAAAAACATCCGACGAGATCAGGATCACTCGAGCACTCGACGAGATCGTAAGAGGCACGCGATCTTCATGAGTATCTTGACTTGGACCTTGATCAGCTTGGTCGATGGATCCTTGAACTTCGTCTTGGAAAGAACCCTGAGCCCAAAGATTCGAGCAGACGTTCATGCGTTCACCCGAAAACTCGAATTGGATCGATTCTTCCTCCTAAAATCGTACGTCACCTCCTTCATGAGAGGGTGATCGAAATCGACCCTTATCCTTCGTTTTCACCCGAGTGTACATATTAACGATCATCAAAAGTACTGATCAAACTATACTTTGGACTTGATCTCGTGACAGATCGGACACGTTCCGGCCGACCGAAGTATTGCGATCGATCGATTCAGAGGATCGGACGATGATCGATCATCAACTGATCTCTCCGCTCATCAACCTACCCTACCTCTTCTCATCCGCTTCACTGATCAGCTTACCCTCGGACTTCATCCTACTAGATCGACTACCGATGCTCTCGATTAACACCAAACTTCAATGGCTCTTCGGCTTGATGCTTCGGAGGTTCTTAAACTTTGGCCTGGCTTACTTCTTCAAAACCTAAGCTCGAACGATGATCATTATCATCCCCCCCCCCCTCCCTCCCCTACCGCGTAGATATACCTTGGTTGCCCCCAGATGGAAGAAGTGATGACTCCCTTCCTCCGTTGGGGTGCATCACGTACTTCTACCGTCTTCGATCAGTCTCTCCTATCCCCCGGCCCCACCCTGGATACAAGTTAACAAAAAAAATCAACCCTCAAAAACTTATCAAAACTTTATAATCTTGTTGTGGTGTATCATTTTCTTTGGAGATTAATCTTTTCTGCATCCATCTTTTATAAGAAAAAACAAAGAAAAGGTAGAATGATCACTTTGAATAAGCCAATAACTCGTGATTTCGAAACCTGTCAAAATCACATTCTCCAACCAGTTGATCGCTCCATCACGGGGTTTTTTTTTTTTTCCAAAGTTGAGTTTATCTCTGTGGGATCTGGGTGTTCAAACTCTTATTAGTCTTGACCAGGGCCATCCCAGGAATTTGTTCCAAGTGATCGTCTTGGTTCCATCTTGCACTAATCACATGTTGATATGCGAGGGGGCAGGGTGGCATAAGGCTTGACCCAAAATAAGTTGATCCCACCCTCCCCCCCTTCCAATGGGTCAACAGAATGCTCATACCATGAAGATGACAGAGAGAGATAAACCACAGAACAATGACAGTTTGACTAGATCCAGCAGTCAGGTTTGGGTCTTAGCTGATCTCTGCTCTGTACGCTTGCTCCATGTCCACCCCACCCCTCCATACTTGAGCCTTCTGATGACTGACATGGGCTCAGCTTGTGATCTCTCTGGATCAGGCCATCATCCTGATCCCCAGAAACCATCCAAAACTTGAAGCCTATAGGAGCAGATCTACCCTTGGCTGGCTCCACTAAGAGATCTCTAGTTGATCCATACAAAAAAAAAAAAAAAAAAAAAAAAAGGATGAGATGTGTCTCTGTTTTCACAAATGATCAAATCACTTTTCTTTGGGAAAAAAAAGCTTGCACTCATTCAATTGTTGTTGGGCTATAGGGCTCCAGTCATCCATTGAGTCCCCTAGCCTTTCACAGTCCTCCCCCTCTCTCACACTCTCAGATACATCCTCACTGGACAACAACCTGTTCAATTTCAAACATCATGGTTGACATCCCATCATCATCATCACGATTGCTGTCATGAAGGTCTTGGATGTTCCCAAGATCCACAGGATTTTTCTACCAAGTCTTCTTAAAACTTGTTCATCCAGAGACTTTTCCTCCAAAACAATCTTCAACCAATCCTTCTTTTTCTTCCTTTTTTCTTTATCATTATTTCTGGATCATCCTTAAAGACATCAAAACCAAACCCTTTCAATCAAACTTGCTCCCTTCTCTACCTGATCTTAATCTCAATTTCATCCTTTACATTCAACCTAATTTTCCTTCCATTCGAAAAAAAAAAAAAAGAAAAAAAGAAAGAAAAAAAAAACATATTCATAGTTTTCCTGGATTGGTTTGAGGGTCTGTAGTTGGATAGTCAATAGAGCAAGAGATTTGGAGAGGTCTGGCCAATCTTAAGCATGGTTTTCAAAAAAAAAAAAAAAAAAAAAAAAGGGAGGGATGTGAAGGAGATGGAGGAGGTGGGGGTAATTGATTAGTGATTTGTAAAGGTTCAGTGAAGGAATCCTAGGGATATTTGGGGAGACCAGAGCAGAAATCCTGAGAGGTGGATTTGAGGAAACAGGTTTTTAATAGATACTTCAGATGAAAGGATAAGGGTGTACTTGAAGTAGGAATAGTAAAGCTCCTGTTGCATAATTGATTGCTTGATTAAAAATTTTTATAATTAATTTGAAATAAAATAACTATTATCACAGATTCTGGGGGGGGGGGGGAGGAAATTGTTTTGAAGGATTCAAACTGCAAGATTCAGAAGAACCTGTGAGGGGATTCAAACCCTGAAGGTCTATCTGATTTAAGACCAACTTTTTTTTTTTTTTTTTTTGTGGCACATAACTTATCAGTCAACTCAGGATCAAATTCTGAACCAAGATCCTGAAACCAAACTAAAAAAAAAAAAAAAACTCTGAACTCCAAGGACTCATTGGATTCTGCCTGGTTATGCCATTTTTTTTTTATGTCGAAAAAAAAAAAATCAAGGGATCATTTCATCTTGCCTTTTGAACAGCCAAGTCATCATTTTCAGCCCCCAAACTACCTTGAATCTGTCAAATTCATTTAAACTTCAACTCATCAACTCTATCACTATCAATCTGAATCTTTGAATCCCTTGAAGGTTTCTCAAAACCATCTTCCACTACCAAATTCAAACCTGGTAGATTCAACCGGCTTCTCTAGATTTTGAATTGGTTTAAATGAATTCAACTCCAACCAGTCATCTTTGAAAATCATTTTTCAAATTGCTCATCCTGTGCATCATCAATCAATTCATCTAGCACATGAATCCAGTCATGCTCAGAATTCAATCTCTATACATACCTCATTAGATCTAACTGACTCTTACCCCCCTTTTTTTTTTACTGTTGATGTTAGTTTCTAAGTTGAAATGAGCCTTGATAGCTCTACAATTTCTTTACCAAAATCCTCTGCAAATTTTTTTTCAAGATATACTCTTCAATTTTATTCTTCTGAAATAATCACTAAACTAATTTCCTTCCCTCTCTGCATTCAATCTTGTTTTAAGAAATACTGGTCTGTTTAGATTACTGATTTAATTCTATCCTTCTTTTTAACCCAAATTGAATCATTACAAGATTTTCAGTTCAAGTACTGCTTATGATGTCATTGATGGACCTCCTTCCCCTGGATCAAAGTTCTTATTTAAAAATCAAATAAAACCAAATTTATAAGATAAAAATGTACATGAAAATCATCTTGCCCTCATCAATTTGAGCCTTCCATAGAATAAATGTGCTATATCCTTTCAAAAACCTCCAATAAATGTGCTATATCCTTTCACACACCTCCTCTTCAAGTCTTCATACACCCACCCTTCACATCATTTTCCCAACCCCTTCATACTTCATTTTCACCCATATCTTCCACAATTCCTATTGTATCTTCAAAGTTACTCTGACAAATCTGCCCTGATCACCTCAAATAGCCTCTTCAACAGCTTCTTCCACCTCCCCCCCCCCCCTCAGAAAACCATCCATTGGTTAATTTCCCCAAAAATGATCTAGAATACATGGCTTCTGAAACATCCCATGCTTTTTGTCTCAAGGATTTAAAATTTCTGTTAAATCTTTGTGGTTGCCAGTCTGGCTTTCCCATCTTGTTTAAAACTTGAACATAAAAAACTGTGTTCTGAAAGAGTCCCCAATCTCCAAATTTGTCTACTCACCACTCACAACATCTGCAATGATCCAATCCAAATTCAAAAAGGTTAAATCTATTTTCTATAATTCTCCAATTCAACCCCTTCAATTTACAATCTATTGTCCATAACTATATAACCACTACCCTGCCTACTGCAGATACCCATTCCTTTGATTGAAATACCATACTCCTTTCTACATCTTTCATAGAATATTCCACAGAAATTATACTTTCTTTCTTCCATTGATTGTATCCCCAATCTGTCACCACAAAGACTGAATGGTTTGAGTACAAAGAATATTCACCAGAATGAGAAGCCATGATGGGGCAGAAGGATTGGCTTTATTAAAATTTTGTTTTATTTTATAATTGGTTGAATTGGTGCATGGAAGGATTTCATAAATCCCAGGAAAAGATTTCAATTCTTGGAGAGGATGTGGTTTCTATTTATAGGCATAAACCAAACTTGAACCATACTGGCCAAGGTGGGGGAGTAATAGTACTCATGATCACAAGCATAGATTCTGAGCCATCAAAAAATTACTCCAGATTCCACAGTAGGAAACTAGAAGTGGTAAGAAGACTAAACAAGAATATCTTTATTCACTCTTTGGTGAAGAATGCACAGGAAAAATAAAATCTTTGTCTTCCTATTGAGTTGTTTTGAATAGAATAAGGCACAAAAGAAATGTTCTTAGAGAGGGGAAGTTTTGGGATAACACAGAAAATTTGTCCAAGAAACAACTATGGGATAAGTACATAAATGGATTGGGAAGGTCATTTCTGGTACAAAAGGAAGTGAAAGTAATGGATTCCAATGATTCTCAATTAGTTGAGGGGGATTTACCAACTTGGTATGCATCACCAAGTTAGATTTTAAAGTAAGAAATCAGAGATGTAAATCAATAGCTAATCATTATTAGTATGATTATTGGGGCTGGTAATGAGCTGATTTTAAGTTTGAAATAAGTTCAGGAAGGAGTTAAACAGGTGATTGGATTTAATTTTCTCTTTTAAAATTCTTTTAATTTTAATTAATATTTAATGAAAGACCTAAGGAATTGGTTTATGGGGTGAGGTGGAGGAAGAAGGAAATATTGTTGGCTCTTATCTCATTAAAATATGATATATACGCTCTTCTTTCATAGGTTTTTCAGGAAAAGGGTTTGAGAAGCTCTTATTCATAGAAGGTGAGGTTTCAGGATCTAGGAAAATCAGTTCCATGAGGTGAATTTGGTTTTTGAAGAAACAATAGATAGTGTGAATTACCTACATAAATCAGGGTGAATCAGAGCAGGTTCCAGAAAATAATCTTTAAAATCCATTTTCTTGTACCACATCAAAAAATTTGGGAACCTTCAGACTTGTGGGATGAGATTGGCCAGGTTTTTGATTTATTTTCTTTAAAAAATTTGATCTTAAACCATGAATGAAATTAATTGGGGTAAAGAATTTATTTACCATCAATCAGAAACTTGAGTTACAATCAAATTCACAAAGGCTGGTTACATGACAAAGAGTCTTTTACAACAAGTTGATGTCTAAAATAATTTTGAACCAACATCCTCCCTAGCATTTTGGCTTCCTCTATTAGAAATTTAAATTTAAAAACAATTTTAAATACAATTTTTTGAAATATTGGCTCCATACTTTCATTGTTGAATCCACATGAATTTTCATTTTTAACCACCTGTGCATGTGTATCCCAGACTGATTAGTAAATCAATTATTTTAAAGAAATACATTTATGGAACTCATCAATTTTTGAATTGTTGGTGGTCATTTTTCAAGGTAGTCTTGCAAGATATGGGATTTATGGGTAAATAAATTAAACACAATTTTCGGATTGATCAAATTGGCACCTAATTTTTTAAAAATATGATTTCATGTTCAAAATTGGTTATTTAAAAGTAAAAACAATCCAATACTCAGTGAAATTAAACTAGATGATGGCCTGTGTCAAGCTGAAGTTCGAAGACCAATGGAATGGTGTTTTTGGAATTAACATTTTCATTTTCAGTTGCTAACTGTTGAAATTCAAAAGAAATTTAGGTTCAATTAATGAATAAAAGACTGAGAGAAATACAAAAAAGGGAAAAAAAATCTATGGTAGGATTGATGAAAACATAAACAGATAGTGTTAGCTAGTAATGGTATTAAGTTCACAGAATTAGCCAGGAAATGCTTTGGAAAAGGCCTTAGGCATAAAGAGCATAAAATATTAAAATAGCAATTTATAATTGAAGATAAAGAGAGCTATAGAAAGAGTAGGAAAGTCTCAATAACTGATATAATAGGCTTAAGTTATTAATTTTTCAATTTCTGTTTACAGAAAAAACAATGAAAAATCCTAAAAAGGAAGAAAAGGCTGCATAAATAGTAGTTATAAATGCAATTCTACTAGGATCCACCTAAATCCAGTGTAATAATTGAGATAATGGATAATAATTTACAAAAAGAAAACTTAGAAGTGTAAATAGACTAAGAACTTTCAAAAATTCACATAGATGAGGTCCAATTGTGATAAAATTAGAAGGGAAGAATTTTCCAAAGGTACAGGACTGCAAGGGAAAAAGGATGGGTTGATGTTTGAAATTTATCACAAGAACTGGTCAATGATTCAATGAGATTGAAAAACCATGTTGTTTCAATTTCTTTTTCAGGGGTAGCCTTTGTAGGATTCAAACTAATTTGATAGAATCAAAACTAAGATGAAAGGATAGATAGATGGGTAACAAGTTGAATGGAGGGATGAACTTGAATTTTAGAATCAATTCAACACATTAGTTTGAAAATAAAAAGACTTTTTAATTCAAAGAATTATTGGTAATCAAATTAAAAAGGTAAAAATTCCAACATTACCTACTCCTGGGCCAATAATTTCTTGCTGATAAGATTGGATTAAAATGGACTCTGTGGGATACAAGTAAAATTCTAATGCAACATGAAATCCAGGCTGAGGAGGAACCTCTCACTCACAGCAAAGGTTAGCACCATGGAAACCAAAGAAAAGGTACCAGTTTTTGATCAGTTCAACCAATTATCTTTCACTTTGAATGCCTCCAAATATCCCCTTTTTCAGTGAACCATGTGTTGTGTGATATCAAACATCCCGCCATCAAACATGGGGTTAATTTATATCATCTTCTACATTCTATAACAAAAAAAAGTCTCACAACCAACTTATGTTCAAGCCATTCACCACTGGCCTTAAACTTTGGGTTGGTGCCAACTGTGTGGGGGGGGGGGGGAATTCCTCTGAGAAACATTCAGAAAAGAGATTATACTTGATAAATTCTCTAGCTCTTGGTCATCAAGGCATCAAAAGAGCATGGCTATCTCCAAATAAAACAGCCAATTCATCTCACTGGGTATTGTGGGCATTTCATTCCTCTAAACTCTATGGTAACCAAACTGTTTCCTTTGATTATCTCTACTCTCTCTCTCTCTCTCTATTTTTTTTTATATAAACCCTCAGATGTAATGTTAGCCAGTGGCAAAAGCTCAAGATCTAAATGAAAAAAAACTTGAAAATCATTTTCTGTAGATGATATTATGGCTACTCTAAAATCAAAATCAAATTGGATTAAAACATAGGATCAGATAGCTGGTATAATTCCCAAAAGACCTGGTCAAAATAAAAATTATGAATTCTATAAATTTTTTTTTTTCCCCTTTTCTTCTTAGCCTAGTTTGTGTGGGCTTATGTGGGGGGTGGGGGGTTTTTGGATAGTGCTTAACAAACCTTATAGATTTCAATTTAAATATTACATGAGATTGTGAGGCCTTTATATAGTATGACTAATCTAGCTGCATGGACCTATCAAATACTAAATAATTTATATGATTCTTTTTGCTCTCTATTAAAAAAGCTTGTAGATACAACCGCTTTCATTTTTAACATATCCATTATTGATTGAAAAATATAAATGAACACAAACACTGCTTTGTAAATTAAAATATTGTGGTACTCAATTATGTATTTTATTTTTTTACCCTCAAAATATGTAACAGTGGTCTTTCAATTGTATTTATTTTTTTTAAAAAAAAAAATGAATGAATCAGGTTTGTGCCAATTTACCTGTGTCTGTTACTTACTGAGTGGAATTTAAATTTTCTATGGTTTAAAGTAACTATTGGGAAACAATATTGAGATTTGATACATCTGAAAACTAAAAATCTATTGGGAAGTGATATTGAGATTCAATACATCTAATAACTACAAATCATGATGAAAGAATACATATAAAAGAAGGATATATTAAAACATAGGCTTGGAATAAAACATTAAAACCTTCAATCTTCACTTAATAATAGAATAAAATAAATCAGGGAGATTATAATTTTTCAAATCATACTTTAATTCCAGCAGCCTGCATCTGTTAATCAAAAAGTGACCTCCTTTTCTTTTTTTTTTTTTCTCTTTTAAAAATAAACCATTTTGAAACTATTGAAATGGTTAATATATCCACCTCCCCCACCCTGCTTTTTTTTTTTTTTTTTTTTTTTTTTTTTTTTTAAAAAAAAAATATTTTGGAAACAAAGAAGGTTTGGCAAAAATGACTGGTGCTAAATTTTCTAAAAATCATGCTTGTAATTTAAACTTGAAGGGCATGTATGAGATCCAAAAAAACCAAAAAAAAAAAAAAGGTACTTTATACTTGATATTGAAGTTTTTTTAATTCAATAAATGATTTCATTTACTCCCCCCCCTCCCCCCCCCATGATTGGAGAAATATAAGCAGTCCCAAATTTTAACTGAAATGAACCAAGTATGATGATCAAGCCATAAGTTTTGAAAAACTTGAGCTCTTGAGATCAATGAATTTTTGAAATTATCTTAAGATTAGCTTCACAAGAACATCTTTGATGGTTTAGATTTTGGTTTAAAACCATTAATGGTGATCAATGATTTATGTCATACTCCAATCTTCCAATCCAAAATCACTGTGAATATTCAATGATCTTATCATCCAAGGTTGATAATCCAATCCTGACTTCTTTTCTCTTTAATTTCTATGATTTCATTTCTTTTTGGATTCAAATCATTCCCCCCAAAGTCTCTTTATTTATTTATTTATTTATTTTTGCAAAGATTGAGGATTAAAGGCTGAAAGATTTCTGGTTGAGATAATTTGATCTTTTCCTTTCTTTCTTTCTCTCTTTTGGTATTCCTCTCTGGGTAGTGTAATCAAGAAAAGAAGAAATCAGATCAGTATTCCCCATTGTGATGGGTTGATTTCTTGCTTGGTTGAGATAATGTTTTTGGTTTGAGTTGAGATCAATCCTTTGAATGTTTTCCACATGGATCATGAACCTTGAGATCAAAAATTTGAATCATACTTCAATCCAATTCAAAATGATTCTTAGAACTGTTCAATCAAATCTTTTGATCTTCAAGATTTCCTGGGTTGGATATCTATATCTATATCTATAACCCAAATGGAAAAATCTTGCCACACCTAACCCAGTGTTGATTTCCTTGGTTATTTATTCATTTCCCAATGTTTTATCATGCACTCTTGCATCCATCCATGCTTCCACCAGGCAAAGTTTGGCATGCCCCCCCCCAGATTTGGGGCATTATAGTATGGTGATCAGTTTCAAGATTGAATTCATTGGGTTGGTTGAAGTATGTACTTTAGGTCAATATTGGAATTGCTCATGAGGGCTAAAATGAAGTAAGACCATTGATATTGAGATTTGACGATGGGCCAGGATGGTGATGCGTGTAGCCATCGAGGGGGGGGGGGGAAACAAATCCTGAGGGAAAGGGTGAGGGGGTAGTTGAAGTCAATCAACAGGGCTGATAACTTGAGTAGGACTGATACATACATACTTTGGTGGACACAGAGGCCACTTGATTTGATTTTGAGGGTCATGGATTCTGAGGATGAGGATCAGTTGGATGTTTTGTAGCCCGAGACAGAGTTTTCTCTGGGTGAGTGAGGTCAGTGACGGTGGGGGTACCCCGGTTGGTTATACTAGAGGATTAATTGGATATAATAGATGAGGATGAGTAAGAAGGGATAGGTAATCGATGTAGGAGTGAGGAGCTATATCAGTCGATTCTTTTTTTTAATCAGGAGGGATGGATGAGACAGTGATCATGAGAAAAGGTTCGATAAGTCGTGGTTCTTGGAACGGAATACCATGTGCCAGCCAGACTCTGGTTTTTCGATCTTGATCAAATCCGTGATGAAGCAGTTCCAACCCTGAGTGAGGCGCTAATTATAGTCGAACCGTAGTCGTCGTCGTCGTCGTCGTCGTCGTGGGTTGTGGTGACTATATAAACCACCAGCCCGAGTGGATGAGAGAGAGTACGGGACAGTGAACAGTGAACAGAGTCAACAGTGAACAGAGTCAACAGTGAACAGAGTCAACAGAGTCAACAGTGAACAGTCAACAGTGAACAGTGAACAGTGAACAGAGTCAACAGTGAACAGAGTCAACAGTGAACATTCAGCAGTCAACAGGACGGTGGCTTGGATTACATTACTCTCACCAGTACTTGAACTCATCAAGAAAACATCAGGAATTTATCAATTATTACTTCAAGACTTGTAGCAAGCTCAATCGATGATCATCACTCCTTCTAAGTATCATCAGTGACAGCAGTCTCGATCGATCTCAAGAACTATCCAACTCGATGATCAGCAGAGATGTCTTCACTCTCATCAAGATCGATTCGAAATAAATCATCATCCATCCTCAGCTCAACGACCATCAACTCTCATCATCACCCTAGTCATGGTCATAGTCTGACGACGAGTAATCCGACTACCACCACTACTACTCACCACCATCATCCTCCCACGATCCTCAGTATCGATCACACTCAGACCAACTACTCCAAAGCTCATCATCCATCGATCAGTACTACTGCTACCTCCCAAAGATCCAACTATGCTCGATCGATAAACGAGGATGAATCGATGGTTTGGCAAATCGATCATCCACCATCATCCAACAACATCAATCCAACTCATCCATCCTCATCCACCACCACCACGACGACTAACAACAACAACAACAACAACAACAACACCACCACCACCACCACCAATACTACCACCACCACCACCCCACCCAACAACAATCCATCCTCCCACAATACCCCATCGACTCCTAATACCGTCGAATCATTACTCAACCTGGCTCACAAGAGAATCACGACCCTAGTCTACCTCAAAAAAGTTCATGAGGGCAAGATCCATTGGTTCAATACGATCCTACTCTCGAGGTCTGAGCTCGAAAGATGGTTCGAACCTACTAGGATGCTCAATCGGTAAGAGCTAACCCATCCAAATAAGCACACCGCAGTAAAAAACCCTTTGATGATGAGACTTGTTTTTTCTTTTAAAAATAAAACCACTCCCTTCGTTTTCTCACCTCATGCCTATGGCGCTCGGAACCGATGATGATTATGGCTTCCGGTAGGACGACAAAATTCGCGGTACTTGGGATGTCCTTATCAGCACTCCTCGACATCAATAACGTTCAAGATTTCCTCAAGGCAATGATTAACCTTCTGCATGAGTTTGAATCGATTCCCAACGATAACATGTTCAGGCCTAGGATGTCGAGCCTCTCAGTTCGCTTAAATTCATCCCATGCCCACCTCTTCTCATGATCCACCTTCCAGTTTTCAATTCTAAAGCACACCCTTTCCCAAATAATAATAATAATAATAATAATCCTGACCTCATCATCATGATCCTTGTTTCCTTTCTTCTTAATCCCCGGGGCGCTTTAGAGAGGAATCTTCAAACAATCATCCAAGACGGGTAGGAAATCCGCAGGTGGTAATGACTATTCGATCACCCTACAAGATTCAGGGGATCCTTCGCTCCTATACACACCCAACATCGTAAGCTCAAAATCCCTCCTTGACAAACTACAGTTCCAGCTCTGTTTCGACCCTTCTCTCGTTCATTTCTTCTCGGAACAACACCTTTGATCGAGAAAGAATAAGAGAAAAAAAGAGAGAAAGGGTTAGCTGACACGTGATCATCAGCCATTCGATCTAGATTACTTTGAAGTATGGATCACGCTGAGTGATATTCTCGTCGAAGTATACCAAAAGATCATCAGCTTTATCAC